>JBAMIE010078904.1:0-17254 GCA_037177295.1 Kaempferia parviflora
TCCTGTTTCTCTCTTTATCTTAAAATGTGTATACTCATGGTTGATACTAGATACACTCAAAATTTATTTTCTTTGTTATCTTTTTTACTGTCCCATGGCACTAACATTTGCAACGTCTTGTAGAATTAGGATCGATCCTTGTTTTGCCACCAGGATCGATCCTTGTTTACTACAATAGATCTTCATAAATATCACAGTACAGGTGATTTTTACTATGTTCTCTCTCGCTAATGCATTTGTCATTAATCTCCTGGCGGTTTAAGTAGATTCTGCCAATCTTCTAGCTAATATTAATTTTCTATTGGATTGTTCTATAATGTAAGACTTGTTTCGCAGGATCCAAAGGACAAGAAGGTGATCATATGCGATGAGAAATTAAAAGCTATTTTCGCTGGGAAAGATCGAGTCGGGTTTCTGGAAATAGCAGGGTTGATTACCCCTCACTTTGCAAAGTGAAAATGTACTATGACATTAGCTAGTTTTTTGGTACATGGACCAACAAGTTATTTGTTCCGGTCTTTTTTATAATCTCATTTTCCTATGCTAATGACTTAAAATACAGCTCTATCTTATCGACTTAGTTGTATGGCTAATCCTGATCCTCAATTTGCTTCTACCTTACATTAGATTCTCATGCCCATTGTTGGCTGGCTAGTTTTGTAAGTATGATATCTCCATTTGTGGCTTTCAATCATAATACTTGCCATTGAATAACACTGTAAAACCCCAAGCCACTAACTCTGCCTTTTAGCTGTTTACTTAGGTCTCTTGTTTATAATTCATTTTTTTTAAATGCCTTTAAGGTTTTATTGAAATTGGAACATCCTATAATATTTTTTGTTTTGTTACCAAAATGTCAGTTCAATCTTCATTTTCTCTCTTTGAAAGAAACGCAAATTGAAAGCAAAATATTATTATATTATTTTATAAAAAGTGTTAATTATAATATAATTGGAAGATTACATGAATTGACTAGATTATTTCCTTACGAATTTATAAGAGAAAATTCTGAAAAAATTCATAGAAACCAAGTCAGAGATTTTCTGGATTTTTTTGTTATATATTTTTATTTTTGTAAAAAGTTTCCTGGCGTATGAAAATTGTTTATGTTTAGAATTATTAGCGCCATCACAATTCAATTCCCCATTCGGCGCGTATTAAATTGCCACGTCAATCGGACACAATCTAACGCAGATACGCCCGCAATCCAACGAACCGAACCGGATGGCGTCGATCCATGAACCGCGGAGTTGGCGGCGCGAGAAACTCAAATCTAATGATTTATGATTTTTTCTCACTCTTCGGAATTTCATTCTCTCCCGCCACTCACACCGATTAGATCGTGCGCGTTGACTTAATCCACAAATCTTTTTATTAGGGTGGAGTATTTGATTAATTCGGTAGTAAAATAATCGAATTAAATAAAAATTAATTTAATATTAATTAACAGAATTAAATTAAAATTTATATAAAATTAATATGAATTAACTAAATTAACTGAATTAATATTAAATTTATTTAAAAATTCAATTAAAAAATTTATATAAAATTAATTTTAAATTAACTGAATTAACTGAATAAACAGAATATCCTCCTCTATTTTTATATCCCAAACCCTGAGTTTTTTCAGCTCTGCAAATCGATCACCTAATCGCTCACTTCCTTTTCCCGCGCCGTTTTTCTCACTATACAAACCCCCCTAGCCCCCTCCACATCATCCATGGCGGACAAGGAGAACTGCGCCCCTCACCGCATCTCCTTCACCTCCAAGAGAGTCGCCGCCTTCCCCTCAGGCGGCTACCCTCACCGCCCGACCAAAAAGATGCGCGTCGAGCTGGTCGATCTCCCCTTCCTCTCCAACGCCGCCCCTCTCCTCAAACCCAATCCCCCCACCCCGCCGCTTCACAGGCCCAATTTGCAGCATCGGAGTAGGGATGCGCAGGACTTTGTTATCCCTCCGGTGGTGACTTCAGACTTGCCTTATTACTCTTCGGACATCTATCACTACCTCAGATCTAAGGAGGTTAGGCTCATACCAACATTTTTTTTTTTTTTTGATCAAATCAAAGGTAAATCGATACTAATGTCGTTGCCTTCGTTGAGTTCCCAGGTCGATGCCAAGAACAGGCCAGTGCCGAACTACATGGCGACAGTTCAGAAGGAGATTGACGCCAATATGAGGGCGGTTCTGGTGGATTGGCTCGTTGAAGTAGCAGAGGAATACAAGCTGCTATCTGAAACCGTTTACCTCTCTGTCTCGTACATTGATCGATTCCTCTCTTTCAACGCCATCACAAGGCAGAATCTGCAACTCCTTGGTGTGACCTCCATGCTCATTGCCACGTAAGTTCCAACAGCCTCTACTGCCATCCAGCTGCTATCCATTTCTGATTTACTGATAAAAGGAGAAAAAAATTGCAGGAAGTACGAAGAGGTCGATCAGCCCACTGTCAATGAGTTTTGTGACATCACGGATAATACTTACACGTCGGAACAAGTTGTGAAACTGGAGAGTGACATTCTAAATTTTCTCAAGTTTGAGTTGGGAAATCCTACCATCAACACTTTCTTGAGGTATTGGTTTTGTCTATTTGGAGTCCTACACTGTTATCATTGTGTATGCATCTAATCAAATCCCTTAATTCCTTGTTCTAGGACCTTTTCTCAGGCTGGCCGGGAAGATGAAAAAGTGAGTATCTTTTGAAAAATTAGTTGTTATAGTACTATGTTATACAATTTGCTGATGGTTCTTCAAACTCTTGCAGTATCCACCTCTGAAGCTAGAGTTCTTGAGTTGTTACCTTGGTGAATTGAGCTTGCTGGATTACGGATGCATCAGATTCTTGCCATCTCTAGTTGCTGCTTCAGTAGTCTTTGTTTCTAGATACACCATTGATGCAAAAAGCCATCCTTGGGTAAGATAACTACTTGAGATAGATCTATGTTGTAACTATATTTTGTTGATAACTAAACTCTCTTTACTTCGCAGAGCAAGAAACTGACTGAGTGCACTGGCTATAATGGAGTTGACCTGAAGGATTGTGTCCATGCTCTACTTGATCTGCAACTGAAAAACAAAGCTCCTGGCTTGGCTGCTATCAGAGATAAATACAATCAACACAGAGTAAGTTTATCTAATGAGGCAAAAGTGTATCCATGCAGCTGTTGTGGTTTTACCATAAGCCTTCTGTTTTAACTTGTTTTCTTCTTTTTACAGTTCAAGTGTGTGTCTTCATTGGTTCCTTCTGCTGATGTGCCTGCAATCTTCTTTGAGGGGCACAAGGAATAATGTCTGAGAAATGTTATGCTGTTTCCAGTTCTCAGCAACATTGCCACTTCCCTGTGATTGAGTGAAACAAAGAGCTTGAAATGGTTGCTGTTGATGTCTTAGTCTGATTGTTTGATTGTTTCCCAGATGGGACATCAGCCTTTTTTTTTATTGCAGTTTTGTTTGTAACTAGAGGGAATCCCTTTTCAATAGATTGGTAACCTCACATCAAACTCAATCATGTATGAATATGAGAAAATGTATTCTTGTATATTGAACCAATTAATTAATAGCATGATGATTTAAGTTCAAAGAAAAGAAATCCCTGAGAACAATGCAAATAAATTCTTCTCTTTTGTTCTTCTCCACATAGAGAACAGAAATCACCATCTTTAATGCAGTAACGTTGCCATTTCCTTTGGAGCATGGCTAACTTGCACAATGTGATGGCTCAACTTATCAAGCATCTTAAAAATTCTAGTTGTTTGTGGATGTTTTCTATCCCCTGCAGTGAACTCATGCACTGTATCTCCGAGCTCGATCCAGCTCGAGCCTGCTGGCTTCGGCCTTCCTGTACCTTTCATCTTGGTCCTTGCCTTCGCCACTCCTTCCCATTGTCTCGCAGCTGCATAAATATTTGACAATATCGCATAATTCCCAGCATCAGTAGGTTCAAATTTTACCAACTGATTAACTGCCTCCTCTGCAAGACCAACATTGTTATGGAGCCTGCAAGCATTCAAAAGGCTGCCCCATATGATCGCATTGGGCTCAGAAGGCATTGTCTTTGCGAGGTGGAACGCCTCATGAAGAAACCCAACACGTCCTAAAACGTCGATCATACAACCATAGTGCTCAATCTGAGGCACAATGCCATAGTCTGTTTCCAGGCTGTAAAAGAAAGAGCGAGCATCTTCAACGAGTCCCATGTGTGTGTAAGCGCAAAGAACGCCGATGAATGTCACAGCATTAGGCCTGATGCCTTCCGTCTTCATCTGGGCAAACAGAGACAGAGCTCTCTTTCCATGCCCATGCATGGCTAGGCCTTGGATCATACAATTCCAGGACACTAAATCTCTGTCAACCAATTCTTTGAACACACTCCAAGCTTTGTTGATACAGCCACTCTTGGAGTACATATCGATCAGCGAATTTGATACATGAGTAGACAATCTCAGTTTACTTTTTTTCACATAGGAATGGATTCTTTTGCCAAGGGAAAGCAAGCCAGATTCAGCACAAGCAGCCAATATGCTTACGGTAGCGGCAACATCGAATTCGAGGCTTGCCTCCGCCATCTGATCCAACAAGCGAGAGGCTTCCTTTGCTTGCCCTTTCTCAGCATATCCAGTTATGATGATGGTCCAAGTGACCAAGTTTTTGACAGGCATTTTATCGAACAGAGCCCTCGCCATTTCCAGGTCTCCTGCCTTACAATACCCTGACAATATCGTCGACCATGACACCACATTCCTCTCAGGCATTCTACCAAATAAGTCGAAGACACTCTCCATCTCACCGGCTTTAGCAAGTCCATCCAACAGAGTGTTCCAGCTGATGATATCCCTCTCTGGCATTTCTTCAAATAGCTGTCGGGCCTCCGTGATCTCTCCGGCTCTAACTGCTCCGGCAAGGATTGAATTCCACGATACAACATCCTTTTCGGGCATTCCATCAAATACTTTTTTAGCTTCCGCGAAGCCTGCAGCGCTAGTCTTGGAGTATGAATCAATGAGAGCGTTGGGAACGAAGATGTCTGATAAAAACCCAAACTTTAGGACATGAGCGTGGATCATTAGGACACGGGAGAAGGAGGAGGCGCCGGAGCAGCCACGAAGTAAGCACGAGTAGGTGAATTTGTCAGGAAAAATGCCATCTTTCTGCATCTGAGAGAATGTGGAGAAGGCCAAGGAAGGCTGGGAGTTGTCGGCGAATGCGCGGATGAGGACGTTGTAAAGGTGGGCATTGGGGAAGGGGACCTGGCGAAAGACGGCTACGGCGGGGAGGACCTGGCGGCAGAGAGAGTAGGCGGAGATGAGCTTAGGGGCGACGAAGAGGTCGCGGTGGAGGTCCGCCTTGAGGATCTGAGCCTGGATTTGGCGCAGGTGGTCGTAGTCAGAGCAGCGGTGGAGGTCGACGAGCTTCAGCTCGAGGACGCGGCGGTGAGAAGTCCACTGTGGCGGGCGGAGGGCGAGCACAGACATAGAGAAGGCGAAGCTTCGCCGCGAGCGGCGGCGGCGGCGGCGCTCGGGTTCGACGTGACTAAGCGGAGCCGAGAATTGAGGGGATAAAAAGCGGATCGGTTTCCACAAGCACCCGTTTATTAGAAATCCGTTACAATAACTAAACGGATCCAACGAGCCTTATCGAATCGCTTTATAACAAAATCCGAACCGCTAGCTGTGTTACGAACCATCGAGCGGACGGGAGCAAACCGAGCCGCCGCCGCCGCCTTCTCACCCCCGCGCCGCGCCGCTCTCCTCCTCCTCCTCCCTTCCGTCCCGTAGCTTGATTTCATCGCTCGCCCTCTTTTGCTAGCGAACTACCTCCCCTTCTCTGATGGAGGGAAACGGCGGCAGAAAGGTGGGAGTTTGGAGAGCTGAGGATGAAATTGCTGGTAATAGCAGGGCCATTCAAGCCCTTCGAGAGCTTATAGTTTATCCTTTCATCTATGCCGAGGAAGCGCGCGATCTTGGGCTCAAGGTAGCTTCTTTTCCCCATCTTTTGTTGCGTCTTGTAAGAAGAAAATTTTTGTATTATATATAATCTTTTGTTGCGTCTTTCCCCCATCTGTGCAAAAGTATAATATTTGAAAATTTCATCGATGTGAACAGAAGGTAGGCGGCAACAAAAACACTTTGAACAATTCAATATCGGTTATTTTTTCTGGCTAAGTAATGACAGGGCAACGAGAGACACTAGATGATCTGTTTTTGATCTTTTTTTCGCTTGAGAGGAAAGTAGGTGATGAATCCTCTAGCGTTAGAGCAAATGAAGCATGAGAAGAGATTGAGAAGGATATACAATTTTTGCCATCGTTGTGGTCTTTCATGAAGTGCAACAAAACATAAAGAAAGCAATATGGCCTGTAGTGTCTGCGTGTGTGATTAGGATGCATATGAAAAAATATGTCTATGAGACACACATCAAGAATGAGTAGAGAAAAGAGATTGAGTTAGCGACCTTCCTCCATCACTCACTCATCTTCTTTATTTTTCTTTCTTTGTAATAAACCAAGCGTAGGAATTGCGTGAAGTAGAGCAGAACATTGGTGTGACTAATGCATGCATTGCCCACGATGTGTTACTTCCTTTACACTATTGCACTACATGCATAGTATCAATGATGTCAAAGATTATATCTCTCTCGACTCAATCGCTTTAATCCATCACCTATTTTTCACTCAAGTGGAGAAATTGACCAATATTGTCGTCTAAAGTGCCTCTTGCTACTGCCCTTTTATCTAGTGTCGATGTTGATGGAACTTTCAAGGATCATGGTTTCTTTAGGATATTTTTCTAATTTTGTAATAGGATAGACATAGTATCTATGCTTTTGCTCGAGGATGAGCGATATATAAAATAAAATATACCCTAGTCTAAATCATACCTTTCTTATGAATATATTTAGATGAAATTAATTATTTAAATAAAACTATTCATATTTTGCTTTTGATATTATGTCTATAAATCATGTAACCAGTCTTTATGAAATACATTGCAAGTTGACCTTTGGGAGATCACTAGTTTCATTTTCAGTGAACTGTATCTTCTTCCTTTCTTAGCTTATTCTGCAACATCTTGTAGTGGCCGAGAGGGTTGCTTCTTTATGGTCCACCAGGCACTGGAAAGGTAACCAATCACCTCTTCTACTCAAAGTAGTCCTTTTACCTATATAATTATTGCTTGTGGCATTTTTAACATTTTTTCTTTTTCAGTTAAACAAAAACAGATGATAGATTTTGGCGGTTATGAATTTTCTCTATCATTTTGGCCTAATAGAATGCAATTACTATGGTGAAAAAAAGTTTGTGGTAGTGTTAGTGCAGGTTGATTTATCATGAAACTACCAATAGCATGGTAAAAAAATTAATTTTTTATGTTTATTTCAAACTGAGCATAGTGCAATATGCTGGGGTTGATTTAGTGTTTGTAGCTCAGTAGTGCAATTGAACACTTGTCCATGATCTTCCTTTGTTAAAGCTATTGGGATGTAGTTTGACTTTACTAATATGATATTTTCCATGTCTCAGACTAGTCTGGTGAAAGCTATTGTTCACGAATGTGATGGACATTTGACTATGATCAGGTAATGTAGAAGCTTCTATAAGGAAATGAGGCTTCTCGTAGACTCCCTCGCCTTATATGTATATTGTTCTTTTCATTCTCATGTGTGTATTCTCTGCAGTCCATATTCTGTTCATAAAGCATATGCTGGAGAAAGTGAAAAGTTCTTAAGAGAAGCATTTACTAAAGCTTATTCATATGCGTCATCAGGGAAGCCATCTGTCATTTTCATTGATGAAATTGATGCCATTTGTCCCCATCGCAGTTCTAGGTATCTCGTGTCTGAAGTACTTTTTTTTCTGTCTGTGGATTGACCTTTGTTTGGGCAGGAGAGAGCAAGAAACTCGGATAGTAGGTCAGCTTCTTACTTTGATGGATGGAAATAAGTCTCGATCCAAATCTCTCCCTCACATAGTTGTTGTAGCATCCACTAACCGGTTAGTGTTAATCAGGGAGTATTAAATACAACTATTTGTGTGTACTTCTGCATCTATGCAATTTGTCTTGTTTTATGAAGCGAAGTGATAGTTGCTTGCTTAATCATATCTCAATAGAGTGGATGGAATCGATCCAGCATTGCGCAGGCCTGGGCGCTTTGACTCGGAGATTGAAGTTACACTTCCGACAATGGAAGAACGCCTTCAGATTCTTGAGGTATGGTTTGATTGTATATTTGCTGACAAAACTCTTCTTTGATGTCTTGCTAGACTTGTCCTGACATTTTTTTTTTTTGTAAATTGAAAGATGTGTTAGCCTTATCTACAAGTTATTTGATATAATTTTGTTCAGCTCTACTCCAAGAATTTTCAACTGGATGACAATGTTGATCTGCAAGCAATCGCCGCCTCCTGTAATGGCTACGTTGGCGCTGATTTAGAGGCCCTTGTCCGAGAGGCTTCTAGGTTTGCACATCGGAGATTGTCAGGAACAATTCCCGGTGGAGATGGAGCTACAATTGTCATAAAGATGGAAGATTGGGAGTCTGCTAGATCTGAGGTTTGTCCAAGTGTAACAAAAGGTATCACTAAGGAGGTCACAAAAGTGTCATGGGATGATATTGGAGGATTAAAAGATTTGAAGGTTAAGTCCATTGTTTATTCAATCTATCAAATATTTACCGAGCATCATTATCTAACTAGGTTGGCGAATGGTCTTGTTGTCTGAAACAGAAAAAACATAAACAGGCAGTTGAATGGCCTATTAAGCATGCTGATGCATTTGCAAGATTAGGAATATCACCAGTTCGAGGAGTTCTGTTACATGGGCCACCAGGGTGCTCAAAGACCACCCTCGCTAAGGCTGCAGCCACTGCTTCCCAAGCTTCATTCTTTTCCTTGAGGTTACCTTTTACACCATGGTCTTTTACGTTATATCTTGGATAAATTTTAGTTATTGCGCAGCGGTGCAGAGCTGTATTCTAAGTATGTCGGAGAAGGGGAAGCATTGTTGCGGAGAATATTTCAGAAGGCACGTCTTGCTGCGCCTAGCATCATTTTCTTTGATGAGGTCGATTCCATTGCTCCAAAACGGTAAACATACATTTCGATAATCACAACCATATCCTTTCTCTCATACATGCACATAATCTAGGTTTAATTGTAATATAAAGTTTTCGGTAGAATCTTTTGCTGCCCACAAGGATTCTTGAAATATATGTGCATGGTTACTCCGCTTTTAGAACACTAATTTATGTTCTTGTTTGGCTGATGTTTCGGTAGCGGCCATGGTGAAAACTCAGGCGGTAATGTCAATGTTGGAGAAAGACTACTGACTACCTTATTGACCGAAATGGATGGTTTAGAGGAAGCTACGGTAAGTCCCTAACAGCCATACTTTCTTCAGTTAATGGTGCTCAACTATAGCTGATTTGTTCGGTTCGTGTGCTGCCCTGCCACTCCCAGGGAATTGTTGTCTTAGCTGCTACAAATCGACCCGATGCAATAGATGCTGCTCTTTTGCGTCCTGGTCGTTTTGATTCGGTATCCCCACAACCCATTCATTGTTTTGCCTTGTTCTTCTTCATTGTTTTATAGTTGGTGGCATCTCTTATTTCGAATGTAATGATTTTGTTTGTGCTCTAGGTGCTGTATGTACCGCCACCTGATGCTGAAGGCCGGCATGAAATATTACGTATCCACACAAAACAGATGAAGCTAGGGGAAGATGTCGATCTCCAAGAGATTGCTGAATGCACTGATCTTTTCACCGGGGCAGATCTTGAAGGACTATGTAGAGAGGCAGGCATCGCGGCACTCAGAGAAGATAAATCTACCGAATTTGTCGGTGACCGGCATTTCCAAATCGCAAGAGATGCTCTCAGGCGTTCCCTGACTCAATCAAAGGTTGAAGAATATGCCAGGGCAAAGTTCCATCGATGAAACTTGTATTTGTTTTTCCGACATCATATAGTTGAGTCGCCTAAGTCTCAATTCAATTCAGTTGAGTCGACATCATATAGTTTTTTCCGACATCATATCTATTTCACTATTCCAAACACAAATTGTACGTGACATTTTTCATCTCAAATTTGATTCGAGTCTTGAAGAAGTGAGTTTATCATCATTATTATAATTATTTTTTATAAAAGGGCAAGAGACTCTGAGTCATTGAGAAACAAAACAGTAGCTTATACATGCAGATAAAGTAATAGTTATTCTAAATGCTAACAACTTTCTTGCTTTATCAAGAACATCCCCTCAGTTACATTGCTGATCTTGCTTTAGTTACGCTTGGCCGCATTTACGTGTAGGTTGTTGCATTGCACTGGGAAATCTATGATCGTTTTAGCAGGAGTAACCGAGATCAGCGGCGGCCACGGCTTGCTGCAAAGTCCTTACTATTGCACTAAGATGGAGAAAATGAACAAGAATTGATAAACCAGATGCAATCATAATGATCAACAATTTGCAAGTCAAAATCCAAGAGAATTACTGATGAATTATGATCTTGTTTCTTCTTCTCCATGACCTTCCTCCAAAAGTTTTGATCCATTAACATCGCCTTGTCATCCAAGCTGCAGAAGGAAAAAAAGAAGAATAAGGTTCAGTTGGAAGCATGGGATATTAGGATAATTACTAAATCTAAATCTATTGCGTAATTCCAAAAATAATGTCCATTATGAACTTTGTAACTTTTAGAAATCAATCAAGTATTTTCAGAAACAACAAATATATTGTGCAGAGAAAGCTCAGATCATAAGAATGAGCTAAGTTATGATATAACTAACAGGGATATGAGATCGCCGATGACATGTATGTTTTTTATGTAGTAAATGAAGTTATTTCGTATGTACATAATAGATTCATTAAAAATTATAAAGTACATGATAGATTAATTGTTTGTGAAAATATAGAATAGATTTTTAACAAGTTGCAAAGCACATAATAGATTTAACAATTAACTCCATGTTATAACCAATAGTGATGTTGACAAGTAATAACAAGGATATAGCTATTGCATCCGGGTGTCATTTGTCACAAAGTGAAATTTCTTGACCACGAGGAACCATCATATATTAATCCCTCCCAATTAAGGAGATAAAAGTCTAAATCACTTTGAATACAGATGATTTTCCCACAAAATGCTACTATATGGATCAGAAGATATGTTCTTCATTACAAGGGATGAAAAACTAAGAAAGTAAAAATAAAACACAAATCTTAGCAACGACCAATGAATTCTCACCATTTTACTACAAATTCCTACTTCATCTGGGACTAACCAGTCATAATTCCACTGTCGAGCAAATTATGATCTAGGCAACACAAATACACATATAATTCTGTATCATAGAATTGAATCCTGGAACTTTCATTCCAACTGCTGAAGAAGGTAGGTTAACAAACAGCTCTTAGATATAGCACATGGATATCAAAATAACAAATTCTTAGGCAAACTCACTGAGTTATCATGTTTCTTATTGTTATCTTTGTATAAAATGAAATGCTCTAAAATCCATATTTCCAATTATCTTGTCACGCAACAGAACCTAGTGCATATCCAACAAGAAATTATTTGTAAATTGGTTCTTCAACCTTGACAGGGCAGCACGTACATTACCGTTTTAGGGTTTAGGGGGTATGATGATGTTACAAAAGGCAAAAAGGATTTCGTTTCAGGTTTCCTAATTACCATCCACCGGATGTACCAATTAACGCCACAATAAACATGGACAAGCGGAATCAGACCAGCGAACGGCAACAACAAAACAAATGAAAATAAATATATGGATGATAGAGAGAGGAAAGGAGAGGACGGCTGACTTGATGTGTTTGCGGAGGCCGGAAGAGGCGGAGGTGCAACAAGACACGGCGGCGATGGCGAAGGAACCCATCCAGGCGTGCACGTAGCTGTCGGGATCGGTGTGGGGAACGCCGGGATCCCCTCGATAAACCCTTCGGAGCCAATCGTCCATGGAAATCTCTCGATCGCTCCCCCCTTCCTCGGCTTTCCCCTTCGCCAAGAAACCAAATCCGCCTCCAACGTCGCGACCGTACTCTATCGTGCCCGCCACGTCGGTGCCTCTGAGTCGCGACTTAAGTAGCGAAATCAACCCGACCTTTATAGACATTATTATAAATGACCAAATTTATTATATTTATCATAAACTTTATTTTTTTTAATAAATCTTCTAAAATTAATAATCTTTCTTATCCAATAACTTATTTTATTTCTAAAGTTACAAAATACTAAAATACTGCTGATTATTATTATTGTTATTTAAAAATACGTTGGTAATTAATAAAAAATTTAGGAATAAACATTTGACATTGAATATTAGAAATGTCATCTTCTCTTGGAAATTGAAAATTACACATCATTTGAAACATTGGGAATGCTAATTAATTACCAAGAAATAATGATTCTCTAATTCATTCTTCATAATTATTCCTTAATTTTGAGAAGACACACATCTTTTTCTTATTACATTCTTCGAAGAATATAACTCAGTTCATCAAAGAATGTATATTTTGAATAACCAAGGTGAAATAGACAAACCATACATATTTTAAAATTAGACAAAATAACCAAATAAAAAGTATTTTTATTCTAGTCCTCCATTCTATTCCCTGAGAATTCCTTCCATAAACAATATCAGATGTGTTCTCGCTGTTTAATCTCATGAAAACAAATAGATGAGCATTATAGTTACTGGCAGTGTCATGCACTACTTATACACGCATCAGAATTTTAAAAAGCATAAAAATAAAAACAAGAGACAGGATTTTGAAGGGCATTCTCCTGATCAAATCCAGCGCTTAATTCTAGCAAATACCAACGCAGCCACCACGGCACCCCCCAAATGAGCAGAACCTGAAATGTGTTGCTCTCCCTGCGAATTGACCAAGCAAGGAAATAATGCATTAAAAAATGATTGCTTAATTCTGCATAAAATACTTTATGCAATACAACTACGACTTCTATTTGAGAATCATATATATATTTTTTTTATTGTTCTATATGTTTTGAGTTGGATCAATTTACTTATATGCCTTATCAATGTGAAAGAGGACCTTCACAGCCTCTCTGTAACTCATACGGTGGTTTAATTCATAGGTTCGATTCTACATGCTATGTCTAATATATTATTCTCACTTTTCACATACCTTCTTGATCCTCCATAGGTCGCTTCCAATCAAGAATGCTCCCTGTGATCACACATCAGTAGGTGTTTTTTATTTTTTTTTTTGCAATGAACATTCGTATCATGAAAGCAAATAGTATGGACTTACCAACAGTGCTGCGGGAACAGGTATAATGAGATTTACATAATAAATATTTTTGGGGAAGAGAAACACATTAAGAAGAATTATAGCATTTACAGCAGCACTTGCACCCTGCATGACAAAGTAAGACAAATTTGAGAGGAAAAAACTGAGATATTAGTTGCTTGTATTAAAATGAAATTAGCAATTTAAAAATTTGCTTGTAACACTTATACTAAGTGATGATATAGTTATGCAACGGGAAACACACAGATATAGCAATTTCAACTATATAGATGCACCTGGACAACAAGGGAACAAATGCCATGAATAACTGAATATTTGTGTAGTTTATTGACAACTTCTCCCATTTCTTTCTATTCATGATGAAAATTTCATGAAATTTTCCATTATTTTGGTATGAAGCTTCAAGATATGATGGAAGGGTTTTACAACACTAGTTCAGAAAATGGTAGGCACCCATAGGTGCATAAAAACACTGAAGATATAGATCCAGCATTTAGGTAAAATGTATATGCAACATATTTTGTATGTCTCGACTAGAGTTGACACATACCAGTGCCGGAATTCTTGATTCATCCCATCCTCGATAACCCTGAATGTATCAACACAAAATTTTTTACAAGGTTATTGATTTAATAAGAAGACTATAAGGTAAAGACAAGTAAAATTAAAGGAAGCATCTGAGAAGGTCATGTTGGTATATATGAGTCATAATAGCAGCAATGCATGTTACCTTCGAAGATGGAACCATGAATGCCTTGTGCGCTAAGTAAAAAACTGATCCACCTAATGCACCTCCTAAGTATAACTTCAGCAAAAATTCAGGACCAAATAGGCTGACAATCTGTTCAGTAGCGATTAGTGCATCAGTGATTAGTAGATATTACAATAGAGTTGCAATATACCAGTCAAAAAAACCTAAAAAATACAAAACTAGTCAGTAACAAAAACTTACTTTTACAGTTGAATTAAAATATACGACATTTTATCTTCCAAAATCCATCAGAAAAAATATGAGCAAACATAAAGCTTATTGGTGAGCTTAATCTAATGACTATTGTTATCAACGCAAAAGCCTAAAATCATCTGCACAAAAAGATGTGCTATCTTCCCTGTATTCTCAAGCAACCTTACTTGTAAGTTTGCTTTATATAAGTGGGCAACCTTTTCCAAAAATCACATTCTATCTTTTATAGATTTATGGTTTGAATGTTAACAATTCTGGCTATCCAAATCAATGAACCCTAGCCATTTCAGATTTTCATCAATAAAAACAAAATTTTTGCTATGTTCTCATAAATCGATGATTCCAATTTTTACTTTAAGAGATATGCATTAGGAGACAAATTAGTAATGATGTAAATTCTTGTAGGCAATGCTTGAGAAAAGTACTTTGAATTGATAAAGAATTTTGAGCAAGTTGTGAAATTAAAGTTAGACTCTAAATTCCAATTGTAAGTATATATTATACTCATTCATCAAAATCTTCGCCAAGCATAGAATTAATATTTTGATATTGAATGAAGAAAAAAAAATCAAGCATCAACAAAAGATTAGAAAGAACATTCATATAAGTTTCAGTTTGGTTTAATCATTAAATAAATGCTCAAGGAACATTATTAACACAATTAAACAATATCATTGAGAAACCATAAAAATCTTAACATGAATATAGCCTTTGCCCTTTGTGCATTAAGGACTTACACTTGAGCCAAAGAAGTAAAGACCAATCATATTAGTCAGGAGGTGGTGGAAATCAGAATGACTGAATGCACTAGTAATCAAAGTGTGCAAACGCCCGCTTTTGAAGTTATCAAGAGAAATCTGCTCAATGAATGTAAGAGTGAGAAGATCAAATTTCCATTTCATTCACAGGAAGAATGAAACCACACTATCACAAATGTGAGCTGGAAATGTGTGAATAGAAAAACAACAACCCTCATGACTAAGCAAAGTAGATACCATAAAATGCTTCCTCATGAATGAAGGATCAACAATCCTCCATAACAAAAAAACAGCAACATTAGCTCCAAGAAGACCATAAACAACTTCGTCTCCATGGCCAAGAGGCATAAATCTTTTCCTGTTATTTTAAAAAGCACAAATTTTTCAGAAGAAATTGCGGAAGCTTGTTCAAAAGGAAAACTCAGAAATCTTGAACACAACGACAGCACAAACTCAATGACATTTCGCATCATTCAAGTAGCGTGACTGTTAGGAAAGGGATTATTTTGCTTGATCTGCTCGACTTCTGATTTTGACAGTCACAAACTTGATTCTCAAAGGGTAGTAGCGTCATCGACGAATTAGAACCAAAAAAGATACCGATCAAAATTTCACTATTCAGGCGAAGAATGGCATAGCTTACCAGAGAAACTGCTGCGGCAAGGAGAGGAGCCGCTTGGGATCAAACCCGGACCGCCTCTGGAAGGAGATCTTGAGCGCGCAGGCGCCCTCTACGACGAGACCCTTGAGGCCAACGGTAGTCGAGGCACAGAAAGGGACCGCCTTCGGTGGCTTCGAGAAACGACGAAGGCCGCCAGGGGCGAAGGCGGAAGCGATCGGCGGGTCGGCGTCGGGACGCGGCGGCGAACGCGGGAAAGGAGAAGCCCGGTAGGAGTGAGGAATGGAGCGGCCATGGAAAGGGGAGGAGGCAATGGGGGATGAGTTGCTTCGCTTGGAGAAGCAGAGCGCGAGAAACTTGCCGAAATGATTCCTCCGCATCTGCCTAGTTTCAGGTTTCTCTCCTCAGAATCGGAGAGGCCTCCGTAGGTCGCCCTAGTTTTCCGATGCACACTGCGCCTGTCCTCGACGGCGATCGCCGGGCGCGCCAGCTACTGCTCGGTTTGGTTCGTAGGGCACCGTTCGAACTCGGCTGTGTTGTTAAATCCTAGTCTCGGCAGGTGTTTAGTTGGACGGAAAGGTAGAGGGAAATGTATCTGTGGACGGATGTAAATATTGTTCACTTGGAAGGATTATTCTGACTTAGTTTTTTTGTTTTGGCATGTTTACGTGACAATTAGATCTCTCTTTAAAGAGAAAATAATAATAATAAAAAATAAGTGTTTTAAAAGGATACCCTCGTAAATTCAACTAACAACAATAATAATTAAATTTTAGCATGACTATATGATTTTACACGTCGACTCTATTATGTAATAGTCTCTTCAGTTTACTGATTTATTTCTCTAAGGAGCATCAAAGATCAATATAGAATTCTATCTGTTATTATATTATTATTTATAATTAAATAAATTTTATATTATCTTATTAATTCTAGTTAATTTTTCTTTTATTTTTTTACTTGTTTAATGCATTTATTTAAATAAAAGTAAAAAATCAAAATGACCCATCATGGTTCATCTTTTTTATTTATTTTTAATTCTCACCTTACCATCCTATATGAAATAAACTGTAGCTGCTATCACGTATATTCGACCTGCTCATCTAATATTTACATTATAACAGCTATGATTTTGTATCTGTTACAACGTGAATGATAGGTGATCATAATTGAATCATCGTGTTATAACATTAATGTTTTTAAATAGGTTAAGTATATATTTTAGCAACTATCAAATCGTGACTTTTATAATATGTGAAGCAATTATGAAATTGTAACTACTACAACACACTTGACAGGAGATGATAATATCAAACAGTATACTTGAGGATAACTTTATAAGAACTTGTAGAGTGGGTGCCCTTACGATGTCTCTTTGATTAATGCTCTTAAATAAAATCATAGTTAGAATCCCGAGGAAAAAGATAAAGGGTTAATTTATGTTGTCTATCCGTGTTTAATACAGATGAATATTTTATGAATGAATTCATTAAATTCAAAGCTAACAAAATAACAAATTTGTGGTACAAGAAACCATAAACAAATTGAGAGAGCGAAAGAAGATTGAAATACCTGACAATTAGTTTCTTGTTTTTTTCTATTTTTTTAGAACTAATACTCCGTCTGG
>JBAMIE010079004.1:0-17245 GCA_037177295.1 Kaempferia parviflora
CACTGCTCGCGGAGGCGGCGATGACGACCTCCAGACCAAGCTCCAGCACGTCGTGGAGGATCCCGGCTCCGCTTGGGCTTACGCCATCTTCTGGCAGATCTCGCGGTCGGAGGCCGGGGAACTCGTCCTGGGCTGGGGCGACGGACACTGTCGCGAGGTTGGGGATTTCGAGGAGGAGAGCGGCGCCCTCCCGCGTAACCCCCTCGATTGCGCGCACCAGAAGGTGCGGAAGCGGGTGCTCGAGCGGCTCCACGCGCTATCCGGCGGGTCTGACGGCGAGAATTACGCGCTCCAGCTCGACCGCATCACGGGTGCTGAGATTTACTTCCTCGCGTCGATGTACTTCTCGTTTTCCAAAGGGGAGGGTGCTCCCGGAAGAGCGTTTGTTTCAGATAAGCACATATGGATTTCCGAGGCGGAATTGACGTCGCCTGGATGCTCCAACTACTGCGTTCGGGCATATCTCGCGAGGTCTGCAGGGTTCCGCACCATCGTGTTTGTGCCGTGTGTTGCCGGCGTGCTCGAATTGGGATCGGCGAAGGCGTTGCCGGAGAGTTTTGAGGCGCTGCAGATGATCAGATCCATTTTCGGGCAGGATTACGTTAAGGCGGCTACTTTGATCAGGGAAAATACAGACGAGAACATCGATCCGGCTTTTGCTTCGCGCTCTGGCAAAGGCGATCAGGTCGCCGAGTTTCCGAAGATCTTTGAGAAGGATCGGTGCACTCGCCGTTCAAGGGACCCGAACCTGAAGAGGGAACAAGTTCCAATTGGCATAGTAGCAAAGCACGGCGTTCTCTATCCAAAGAGCGGCCCACTAAGCGACGGTGCTACTGTGTTTCAATGGAATCAACACGGTTCAAACTCTATTCAGCAGAAATTCCGCAATGGATCGCCTTCTGTTCGACAAATTGACAGAGTCATTGGTGATGGCCGGAGGATCAACCTACTCCAACAGAAGAAGCAGCAACCACGGCTGCGCCAGCAATTGCATTCACACCCACTGTCACAGTCGAGCCAAATTGATTTCAGCACTGGGACGTTGGCCAATGCTCCTTCTACTAGCGTACTGATGGACCGTGCCCGTGCAGCTGACTCTGAGCTCTCAGATGTCGAGCTTCCGTCCAGAGAAGATAAAGATGGCGCGACTGAAGAGCGCAGGCCAAGAAAGAGGGGTCGGAAGCCTGCGAACGGCAGGGAAGAGCCGCTGAACCATGTCGAAGCTGAGCGGCAGAGAAGGGAGAAGCTTAACCAGAAGTTTTACGCTCTGAGAGCTGTGGTGCCCAACATCTCGAAGATGGACAAGGCCTCCCTGCTCGGAGATGCCATATCTTACATCACTGAGCTCGAGAAGAAGCTCAAGGAGATGGAAGCAGAGAGGGAAATGTGGGGTGATCCATCATCCATGGACTGCAAACATCAGGCTCATTGTCCCAACGTTGATATCCAATCAACCCAGGATGAGGTAATTGTTCAAGTGAGTTGCCCTCTAGACAAGCACCCTGTGTCCAAGATCATTCAAGCTTTCAGGGATTCACAGATCAATGTGGTGGACTCCAAGGTTTCTGTTTCTACTGACAGCGTCCTTCATACATTCATGGTGAAGTCCCCTGGAACTGAGCAACTTACCAAGGAGAAGTTAATGGCTATTCTAACTCATGAATTGAGTGATACATGACATTAAAACTCTGGTGTTAATACCCCCTATGGCAAGCTTATCATGGTTGGCTTTGATAAGCAAATTAGCTGATGTCGATAATAGCTAATACTTCACCACTCATTTGTAAGGTCCCTCACCATTTTCCTAGAGTTCCATAAGACGGCATCGAAGTGTTTTACAGAGAATTCAGTAAAGTTATTTTGGTTGGACATATCTTGGTAGTTTCCTCTATTCTCACTGGCAATGTGTTGGAGTTATCTGGCCAATGTCATTTCCTAATTTCTCAGGAATGAAATGTCTCACTGGAGACATTTTGCTGCCTCCTATAGTTTGGTTGATCAAGAATTCAGGAGCAATTTTCAAGAAATCACCACTGCAATCTGGTATGACTTTTCTGTATGAACATCTTTGGAATTGTAAAAGCTTACCCTGTATGTTTGTCTACCACTACATCAAACACTATTTCTACACTGATGCATGAAATTAGTATATCAAACCCACTCAGTCACACTATCCTACATGATTGTATAGATTGAAATGGCCGACAGAGCTTTTTCTAAAAACTTTTATATGCCATCAATAGAAATATTGAGAAGTCATAGTTTTACTCCAATAATTCTAGAACACTTGGCTACTCTTCCAATCTGATGACATTTAGATCAACTTTTTTGTCCTCCAGTCAACGATGGCACAAGAGACAAAGAACCAGTAGCTTGTTGAAATTGCTTTGGTTGAGGACTTGCCTCCCTCTGGTCTAGAGCTGCCATTTTTCTTTAGAATTGACACTTGCCTACCTGTTTTAGTCTGTGAAGTCTTCTTGGAACAGTGGTAGATATCTCATGCAAAACGTGCTCATCTTAAATAAGTTCTTTCGGTTGGTATTCTGCTCAATTACACTTTAAAATTGGACACAAATGAGTGCAAGTTAATTTATAAAATACTTTTATTATTCAATTTTGCTGTTACTCACAAAGGGATGCTTTGAAAAATTACTCATGTGCATTATGTTCTAACTTTTTTAATTCGCTTGTGCCCAGTAAACAAAGCAAAAGGAAAAGGGCAGCGTGCGAAAGCAAGCACTCCGAGCGATCTTTTCTGCCTGATGGTAACATCTGTCACTAAACTACACGCCTTGAGAAAAAAAAAAAAAAAAAAAAAAGACTGCATGCCTACTTTGGCTGTATTGCAAAATTTCCCCACCTGCCTTATTACTTTGGGTTAGGTTTCTTGCTGATCATCTAATGCTCTACTTATAATTTTACCATCTCAGTTGAATGGTTCGAATTTTGGTGGTCCATTATTAATACTGAACTAATAAATTAATAAGAATTAATAAATCGTGAGAACTTTATTGATCTTGTAAACTTATAATAGTTTAGATTAAAATAACTTTAGCAATTTACCCTTATTTAAAATTACAAGATTATTATACCCACTCATCAACAAATTAGATAAAATCTTGGATGCAATTTCCCATTTTACAAGTCTACAATTCTCCTTTTTGAAATCCAAACAAAAATTTCAGAATGGAAGAGAAAGGGCTTCAAAATCTCCAACAAACACATACATACACAAGATTTAGGCCTGAAGAGAACCCAAAATGCTGATGCTTCTCAGGCCTTCGCCAAAACATGTGATGCTGCTCTTTAGGAACTTCTTTTAGTCTGATCCTTCGAGCTTCTTGATCGCGGCCACGATGTCTGGTACAGCATTCCGAAACGCTTGCCACTGTTCGACTGACAGACTTATGCCTGGATATACAGCATTAGCACACAAGGCAAACAAGATTTAATTAGGGCAGTAAATGTGGATGCATATTCATTTCTGTAGTTGCAAAAAGAAAAGTGAACATATGCGGAGAAGAAATCTCAATCACTCAAGTGCCAAAAGGCTCAACAAAATGTTGTCACTAGGCAGAAGGGGATTCTAAAGCCAGATAGTTCCCTAATGTTCAATTGAGTTGTATCCAATCCCTCCCTCAAGGTACCGTTCGAACTCAATGCTCCCCAACTTCACCTGCCTCCTTGCTCGCCTGCTCCTCCGCCCAATCCTCCTCCTCTATGACTTCCTCCATCCCACCACTGCCTTCTTTGATAGTGAACGATACTTTATACAACAAATGAGACTCGACAGACATTGTTGACAGTCACGGAATCTAGAAGTCAACGAACCGTAGAGACATGACTAGTTTTATCCTCCACCACCATTGGCAAGGTTTTTGTTTATCCATACAAAAATGTGCTCATAGAAGCATACCTATCAAAGACATTTCTTGTGAGTGGCATGTGAATTATCTATGTAAATTATTTAGAATTATTTACATAAGTTAAAAATCCCAACTAACCACAAAAGAAGGAATGCATCCTTTAAGATATGGAAGATGATATTTAACACCTGTTCCATTAGACCTTCACAAAAGTTCACCAAAGGGTGGAATTTTGACTAGCAAACTATGCAAGTACTCAACTAACTCTATCAACTTAAAAGGAATAATTGTTGCAATGCTAAACAAAATGCAATCAAATATATACAAACAACAAAAATCTAAATTGCCCTCTTCTACATCACTTCTGCATACTAAAGATAATTTACTTTCCAAATCGACCCTCCTCCATGAGGTACCGGTAGTAAAGCAGCTTCTTTTTTTTTAGAATTGTTCACCTTGATCAATGGGCCTTAAATCAATATCGGGGTTCTTGAAATGAGATAAGAGTGCGACATTGATAACACAAAAAGGTTATCTTTACTAAACACTGAAAGACATTTATAAATCCCACCTCTTGGAGATAGCAGTAACCAACCCTCTACAACCAGGAATTTCTGAAATATCCATAAAGTGAGCAAATGGAGTGCGCTATACAACTTCAATACAACAAGGACGAACCATTATGACTTTAACATACCCTCTAGTTCCAACTGAGTTTTTCCCTAAAAACAATGTCTAAAATGATCAATGGAACATCTCCATTCCTCTTGTTGGTAAAAGGTACTCTAGTTCCTTGCACCTCCACACTAGTAAAGATAATGTTAAACATTTATTCAGGACAGTTCTGAATGCCACACTGTTCATTTGGGTACAGAACAACTTTTAGAAAACATAGTTTTGTGACCTAGCGGTGTTCAATTGTCCTTAATCACATGGATGTCAAAAGGGTTTAAAATAAAGGGTAGTGTGAGAAAAATGAAGGTGTTTTAACCACTAAAAGCCGAAGATTGTTTTGTGCCCTCCAAGTATCCAAATGTCCTCGATTCGCATGCATATTGATGTGTTCAAACTAAAGGTTCTATGAAAATAAAGGCATTTGAACCATGCACTAAATGATCCACAGCTAAATCACACATAAAAATAATCCATAGGCGCATGGTTAACTATGTAGTTCCAATCCATGTCAACTAGAGTTCAAATGGTGAGGTCTGGGGCAGACAACAATATTTTGCAACATGGGTGTAATGACAGTTCAAATTGAAGATACTGATATGCTCATTTGGACTCCTAAAAGAATCAACACATTTTTTTGTTCCTGATAACATGCATATAGACTAGTGAAACATGTCTAAAAGCGCTTCAAAATCATTTCTCACTTTCAAAACATGCAAAACTAAAGCAGAAATAGATGGTTACTGACATGTTACCTACCAATGTTCAACCGGAGTGAAAATAGTGAGGTTTGGGATACAAAATAAATAAATGTTGTCAAGTAACTATTTTGGTGGCCTTCAGAAGTTCAATTGCGCTCAACTTACATGGACACTGAACACTAAAGGTACTATGTAAAAATGAAGGCATTTGAACTAGTGAAAGGCAACTTGCACATAAATTGGCAACCATGTATATGCATCATAGCCAATTCTCACATCCAAACACCCAAAATCATGAAAAGATTTGAATTCAGACTAATTCTACCTCTCCATGCATCTCAGAATGATCTAAATATTCGCTTTGACACAAAGCCATATTTTGCTAAACCATGGTTCTATGTCAACCACTGGGCAAAACTCCTTAAATTTAGCATCATTTAATAAAGGAACATTTAAAAACTTGCAGGGCGCAAAAATATCATTTTCACTCTTTTCAAACGGGATATATGATGATCGGAGTACTGTGTGCAGCAAGGAAAGCTACACCACAAAGGGAAGAATTTTTTTCACTCCAGAAGAGGTTTCCAAACAGAGAGGCCTACAGTTGAAACGGATACTTAATAGGGACAAAGAGTACCCTGACAGCAAAACCAGTCGCCAGAGGCCTTTTCTTTGAGAGCTTTTTTTTTTTCCCAACACAGGGAAACCACAACAGCAACAAAAGAATGACTCAGAAGACCAGAATACCTTTGGAGGAAGGCAGTTCTTTGCCGTCTTTGATATAGTACTCTCGGATGGACACCAGGGTCTTTCCTCTGAAATCCTGAAGCGTTACCCTTCTCTTATTTGACAACTGCCGACGACAAAATAAACGAAAGATTAAGCACGAAACCCTAGGGTTTTACCAAATCCGAACCATCAGGAGAAGCAGTTGACTCACGCGGCAAAGGATGAGATCGCCCTCGTCATCGAACTCTTTAGGTCTGCGACTCTTCTTAGTGGAACTCCCCGCCTCTTCTTCCTCCTCCTCCTCCACTTGATCTGCTTCCGCTTGCTCCGCAGCTTCTTCTTCCGCTTGCTCCGCAGCTTCTTCTTCTTTCTTCGGACAGGATCCGGAATCGTCCGCGGCGGCAGCAGCTTCTTCATCCTCGTCCTGCTGCGAGGCGAGGAAGGACTCGACGATGCCGCGTACGAAGAGCTTGCGGGCGCGGCTGGAGAGGTCAAGGCCGAGCCGATCGCCGGCCATAGAGCGGACCATGGCTTCGGAGGTGGTGGACATGTTGGATTCTCGTAGGATCTCGACCACCGCCGCCTCGATCTTCTGATTCAGCTCCTCCTCCATCGCGACGTCTCTCGCCGGGTTCGTCGAAGCCGAGCCCCTTTTTTCCGTAGTGTATTAATAATTTTTTTTTTCACTAAAATAAATTTAGTTTGCATTTTAACGAGTTTAAATTCGAATAGACGGTAAAGCTGCCCGCTGATGTTCCGGCCCGAACCGGCTTAGTAACCGCCCGAATCGGTTCAAATGCTAATTCTCATTGCGCACGAAATGGAATCCGTTTCACTTATGCGCAATTTCTACATCTGGCCGTTGGTTTAAGGGGTTCGATGGGATCGGACGGCGAGTAATAGTTCGTGTTCGCACCCGAACAAATAGTCGTGCGCCGTTGCGACGGTTCTTGAAGCGAGTCGGTGGTGACCCAAATCGGAGGGAGAGAGGGAGAGAGGGAGAGAGCTTTTTGGGTTGCTCACCCTTCTTTTCCAACTCGACGAGCTTTCTCGATTCCGCCTTCGGGCAATCGGCGGAGGTGCGCGTCGCGCTGAACGGTCGAGTGCTTGTCGCTTCGGTTCTCTTCTTCATTCTTCGCGGTTTTCTAGGGTTCCTCCACTGCAGCGCTGAGAGACTGAAGATTGTCTCTGTGCGTTTCGTTGTTGGCTGAGATCCGAAGTGTTACTTCACCAGAAGCCGGTTTTGGTCACTGAACGAGCTTTAAGATCAGTTCTTTATCGGTTGACTTATCTGGATTTCTATTAAGAAGACTTGCTGCCAGTGCCTTTTTTCTTTTTGCTTATTTTCCTCTATAGATGAGATTTCTGTTAAGAGTACCCAATCGAGTCGGAGTTGCTCTAGGAGCTCGGAACTTTTATTGTTGACGCAGTTGTTTACGGAGGATAGAAGTGAGAATGAAGATTGTTTTTATGCGCTTCGTTTTTGACTGAGATCCGAAGTGTTACTTCACCAGAAGGCGGTTCACTGACGAAGCTTAAAATCGATTCTTTTTCGATTGTCTTATCTGGATTTCTATTAAGAATACTTCCTGCCTGTGCCATTTCTTTGCTTTCCCTCCTCTTTTGATGAGATTCATGTTAATAATACCCGATCGAGTCGCAGTTTCTCTAGCAGCTTGGAAGTTTAGTGTTGGGGCAGTTGTGTACGGAAGACAGAATTAATTGATCATTTACAGGGCTTTGATTCTTACACTTTCAGTAGCAATGCAGTGGGGTTTAGTTTGGTTTTCAGATCAGAAGAACTGAAACAAAGTATTTTCACTTGTCATGTCTAAGGCTATTTATTCTGATGTTACATGCAGTGTTACAGACCATAGTGTAGAAAGCAGTGTTTTTTAATGGATTAAATCTTGTTATGGGAATGAATTCAGGATAAGAAAGACACTGGGGGCGTCATGAATTCCAGTATAGATGAGATTACCCTCCTCCACCAAGCACAGGCCCGGGCCACATCCCATCATATGGTCGTGAGAGGGATTGGAGAGGAAATTGACTTGGAGATCGGACCTGGAGACGATGACCCAACGTTCTCCAGCACTACCCTTGTAGTCGTACCTACACATGAATCTGTCACTCCTGATGATCAAGATGATCACAAGCAGATACTTTTGGCATCTCAGGTTCTCACTGATGATCAATCTCAACTAGTGAAGGCACCTCATGGGAAAAGAAAGAAGAAGGTAGTGAAAAAGTGGAGGGAGGAATGGGCAGATACCTACAAGTGGGCTTATGTAGATATGCATGAAAGTACAGCAAGGATATTCTGTTCAGTTTGTAGAGAGTATGGAAGGAAACATCGGAGGAATCCGTATGGAAATGAAGGGAGTAGGAATATGCAAATGAGCGCATTGGAAGAACATAACAACAGCTTGCTGCATAAGGAAGCTCTTCGTCTCCAGATGGCATCTAAGGACAAGGGTCTTCCTGTTGTTGATAGACCTGTTTATGTCAAAGGTTTGTATGTCTTTTGCAGCATCACCTTTTTTTCTTACTGCCCACCTAGCTATCAACACTTTGGTCACTTTAGCTGGGAAGTCCTGTGATTCTTGAGATACTTAATTTTCTCCCAAATGCAAGCCTAAATGCTTCTGAAAGGGCATGTCTCATTACACTAGTTTCTATATATCTTCTTACAATCACTTCCTGATAGAGAAAACTATTACAGCAAGTTGTTTCTCTTTGTGCTACTTAAAGCACTTAGATGCCACAACTGATGGACGATGTTGAAATGAAATGTTAGAGATTTTGTCAAAATTCTGTGGTTGATCCTTTTGTTTCATTATTGGTGATAGATACTAGAGTTTTTTTGATGGCATGTGCTCTTAACTTGGAAATAAAGATGTATTGCCAAGAGCATGTTAATGTTTTCATTTTGTGATTTGCAAAGAATTAGATCTTCAATTTTGTTTCTCATAAATCAAAACTATAATTTCACATCCAGTCCATGAGCTGATCATTTCTTCTGTGGTTTATTTATTTATTTATTTATTTTAAATTATGCTGACTCTTTATCCTCTGCTATACTAAATATTCTCTTTTCAACTTCTACTTGGAAACCTAGCATTAATGTCAAAGTCTGCTAGTTCCATTCTTGATTCAGTTTTGAGAAGGGACCCTCATGAAGTTGAGTTTATACAATCTGTTCAAGAGGTTGTTCATTCTTTAGAGCCTGTATTGCTGAAGAACTCCCAGTAAGTACCTACAAACACTAATGTGTTCTAGAAAGTGGCATATCCTCAGTTAAATGCTATTCTCAATGATGGTCATTCAAACGCTACATTTCTTTGGCAGCTATGTCCATATCCTGGAACGTTTATTGGAACCCGAGCGAGCGGTATTTTTTCGAGTGCCATGGGTTGATGATAGGGGAGAGACTCATGTTAACCGAGGTTTTCGAGTACAGTTTAGCCAGGTCCTAGGTCCATGTAGAGGAGGCCTTCGGTTTCATCCATCAATGAACTTGAGTATTGCAAAATTTCTTGGATTTGAGCAGGTAAATAAATTTTAGATTCTTTTCTTTTTTCGTTTCAAATTGTGTCATATGCCCTTTCTTAGTCATACAAATTATTTAGATTAGGAATCTCTTGATTCATTTTATTAGTCAGAAATTATGTTTGTACTTGAGATTCTTGGTCAATTGCTTGCTAAGTACTAAAAACAGTTGTCAAACTTTAACATTTTCTCCTTTTGCAGACCTTAAAAAATGCTTTATCTCCGTATAAGTTTGGAGGAGCCGGGGGAGGGAGTGATTTTGATCCAAAGGGAAAAAGTGAGACTGAGGTAATTCTTATTTTGAGCCTGTTATGTAACAGCAACTTGTTGTATTTTAGTATAATTAACATGCACAAGTCATAACAGATCATGCGATTCTGTCAAAGCTTTATGGATGAGCTATATAAATATCTGGGTCCTGATCAGGTAAGAATAATAATTCCAGTGCTAGCTGAATAGTTGTGGAAGGAAATTTACATTTTTTTTTCTGATCTATAGGATCTTCCTGCAGAAGACATGGGTGTTGGTCCAAAAGAAATGGGTTACCTCTTTGGCCAGTATAGGCGTCTTACTGGCCATTTTCAGGTATGTATTCCATCCTTACCCTCCTTACCAGCATACAATTATTCAGCAATAAACCTTTTATTTCTATAGTGGCTAATCTCAAAATGTTTTGACTGCATTAACATGCTTAGCCTTAAAATAGTTACCTGGAATTTCTTGGAAAGTTTTGCATAGTGCTTCCTCTGTCAAGTTTATTTGCACATATTTTTTCCTTGAGTTCCGTTCATAAATGCTTATTAATAATTAATTTAGATTTTGTTCCTTATCTCTGTTGACACATTAAATCTAAGTTAATAACACAAATGAATATACCTTTAGCAAATTCTTAACACTCCTTGATTTACCAAGGGTGGAGTTATTAGCTACACCATAGTTTTTCATGATTACTTCACTATGAACTACTTGTTTTCAACCTGTACTGAAACAAGCAAGTCAAATATTCCAAAGATTCTAGTGATTTTTTTGCTCATTCGTTTTCTAGAAACTTGACAACCCTTTTTTTTACATACTTTCCTTTTCACTGATTATTTTGCTATTTGTGAATTAGAAATTAGCTTTGAATTTAATTTAGTGGAGAAACTGAGAAAGAAATAGACAAATAAACAAGTCAGGCACACATACAATCTCTCTTTGAAGTTAATTTGTTAAAATAAATAACTCAAGAAAGTTAGGACAAATGGGTAGATGAGATTGCATTGCTGTATTTTGCCATACTGTTAAAGTGTTTTTGACTAGTATGTCCTTGATGCTGCAAATATTACTCAACCTTTAGATTTAAATCAAGGGCCTTACTCATGTTCCTTTCATTTTACAACTTTGTTAATTTTGCTCATCTAGTTTTTGGATGCATGAGAAAAACATAACTCTCATATGTACAAACCATTCAAGAGCGAAATAGTCATCATGTATCATATCAACACTGTCGATGTATGCTACTTCTCTATTCACATCATATAAAACTACATAGTTTGGAAATAGAAAAGATTCAGTTAAACTGTTAAAGTCCAGGATCATCCATTTTCATTGCACTGAGTGCATGTCTATTTCCATCACACTATGTATAGATCACTGTATCCATGATGTTCTATCGATTACGGCATTTTTTTTCCTTTCTTAATTCACCAATCTGCTTTTCAGTTACCATGGGAACTAACATTAGAGTTCAAATAAGCTTGTGCATGTTTCTATGCTTTATAACAGCACTGATAGTTTTTTTGTTTTCTGGATTTGATTTTAATCCATATGCAGGGAAGTTTTACAGGGCCAAAAATATTCTGGTCTGGATCAAGTCTCCGTACTGAAGCTACTGGTTATGGACTGGTAATTTTCTGAAAGTACCAAATTGTATTTGCTACTCTAGTCTTGAAATAGTTTGTGTTGTTTTAAACTTATTGTGCCTTGCTTATGCAGGTTTTCTTTGCACGCCTTATTCTTGCTGAGATGAACAAGGAACTCAAAGGACTAAGGTTACAAAATTCTTCATAGAGAATTAAGAGAAACAAATGTTGATAACATAGAGAATCATAATGATGGATTCAGTTCCATCTACTACACTCTAGAGTAACACCATTTCGACATTTGTTTAATACTTTTGTACTACATCATCTTGAGCTTTATCCTTTATGTGTAAGGCTGTCAACATATAAAACATTATTATCATAGAACAAGGATCTAAATCCTATACCCACATGTATCAGGTTGCAGGTAATTAGACAAGCTGCAAAGTGTTGCTTTTAGGTATTGTTGAGAGAATGAAACAGGGCTAACAGTAAATAGGTTATAGAATCCTATATGTGATGCAACCTTTGCCTGAGGCCTATACTAAATTTATAGTTGATGGAAAATGAATCCTTTATGTTTTATGACGTTTCAACTAAAGCTAAAACAATATGTACACTCTGATTATCTTCCTGTGAACATGTCATCTTGAGTTGCCAAATGGTGCTATTGTAAATCTAATAATCTATACTCAGCTCTGAACTCTTAGTAAATATCTGAGTTTTGTCATCAGATGTGCAGTTAGTGGTTCTGGGAAGATAGCAATGCATGTCCTCGAGAAGCTTCATTCTTGTGGTGCTATCCCAATTACTATTTCAGGTATCCTTTATATTTTGTTTGAATTTTGAAGAAAACGTAGCTCCTAACTTTGTGGACTATGTGGCAGTAGGCATTGACTTAATAGATTTTACCCTATCACACTATTGGTTTTAAAAAATGAGTTATCATAGTTACCTTGTAGGCAATGATACCATCAGTTTTATTCTAGCGTAACTTTGATTCTGCTTTCAGATGTTTACATAAACTTAGGTAAACATATGCTGAAAGCCTCAAACTTAGATGTTCAATTTTCAGTATAGTAGAATTTGAAAGCTGATAATGGGACTGGAGTTATTGAACAATTTTGGCAAATTCTACATTAGGAGTTGTGACGTTTGTTTCCATGTTTTCTGCTATGAATAGGCTTGTCCTCAATGCTAGATGCCATTGTAGATTATTTTTGTGATGTGTGATCATTTGTCAAATTTCGTGTAGACATCGTTATCAATTCTTCATATGTTCCTGTCAGAAATTTAGGTTGTTTGGAACTTTTGCACCTTGTATTAGTTTATTAACAATTTTATTAAATAGCAGATTCCAAAGGATATTTACTGGATGAAGATGGATTTGATTATATAAAAATATCACTCATTCGAGACATTAAGCTTCAACAAAAAAGTTTGAGGTGTTGCTTTTGAATCCAGTACTTGGTAATTTTGTGTTTCTCCCAGAAGGATGTTGATGTAAATGTTGTTAACAGAGAGTATTTGAAACCAAATCCAAGGGCCAAGTACTTTGAAGATGCAAAACCTTGGTGTGAACGATGTGATATTGCCTTCCCTTGCGCTTCTCAAAATGAAATAGACCAACCTGATGCCATTGCCTTGGTAAATTCTGGATGTCGTGTACTTGTAGAAGGTGTGCAACTTGTGATACTATAATGAAACCCATTTACTCATCGATATTATTAACATATCTTCCATTCTAACAAGCAGGTTCAAATATGCCCTGTACTCCTCAAGCAATTGATATTCTAAGAAAAGCTAAAGTATTGGTTGCTCCAGCAAAGGCTGCTAGTGCTGGAGGGGTAATATATTCTTTTACATTGTTGATTTAGGCTACCTTATCGGCTTTTGTGCGTATCCAGAACTTAGGCATACAGGCATATATATTTGTTTATAAAATATATGCATCTTATCTGTTGATAGTGCCACCTTTTTGTTGATCTTACAATGTTTACGTTAGAGGTTATGTATTGCCTTGGTATTCCCTAAAGCATGTTTTTTATACAATTACACTGTTTTTTTCAAAACAAAAAAATTTGCACTGTTGAAGCTAGGACAAGTGTAGTGGTCCATATCAAAATATAAATTGATCTACTTCCAGCATGAGGGTTCTTCCCGGCATGAGGGTGTGTGTTGAAGCTCAAAGACTCCATGCCCATTGGTCCGACATAGACAAGTGCTCTGACTCATAAAAAATATAATTTAGTCCCTTTCCTAACATCACAACCTTTTGGAATTAATGGTCAGCTACTCAACGATTTCTGAATCAATAATTTCAAATGGCTTGATTCCTCAGCATCATCTCAGAAATAATGTTTATTGATGTGTTCAAAACCATTTATCATATGTTTGACTTAGTATGCTTTTTGGCAATAATGCCTGTAAGATGTAAACAAAAAAATGCTGGACATCTGTGGCTGGCATGACCTATGCAGCCATTTCTAATTAAAACTTGTCCAATATTTTCTTTATGAATCCTATGGATATACTCATATGTTTTTTATGCCAAAATTTATATGCCTTGCAGAATTAAACACCACCCTTTAGAATTGTGGGCCGTATGGACTAAAACCTAAAAAGTATTATTACACTTCATGAAACTAAATTTATCTCAACATGCCAATTCCTGTTTCTATGAGCTTTTTCCTAATCTTCCATCTTCCAATTTACTCAGTATAGCAATCCTTTTAGTCTACTGGGGGGAAGAGAGCCAAATAATAGGGAAAGGAGGAGAAAGCAGTCATTCCCTTGATTACTTGGGTGGAAGATGAAAAGGTTTGGGGAAGGAAGGATAAAATTCAGAGCTCTTTTTCTTACCTTTGTTTCTATCCAAAAGTGGATGGAAGAGGCATGAAATAGAGGGAAATTTTGAAAGCGCTTGTCTAACCCTACATGTCCTAGAAATTACAAAATCAAAGGTCTAGTTTTTTCATTTTCTTTCATTTTCCCTTCTTTCCTCTCCTTTCAAATAGACAATAAAGCAAACATCTCTCTTGCTCCTTTCTTCCTCTCTTCCCTTTCCAGCACCCTTCCTTTCTTTTCCCTCTTCCTCCTCTTATTTGAACATAGATTACTGAAAATTGTATGGAATCGGAAGCTTCTCTCATCTCTTGTAGTCTTGTATACTTAATCCAACTACATAAGCATGCCTAAATCCATGCTTACTCATATATTACTAGCATACAGTTATGTACCCATATAATGGTATGTGTACATTGGCAAACCTGTTAAGTTCAGCTTATGGCTTACTCACTTTTACATTTAGCAGGTAGCAGTTGGAGAGCTTGAACTTAGCCATGAATGCAACTTGATGCAGGGGTCATCTGAGGGCTTTGATGCTAAGTTACAGGTATTCGAGGCTAAATTACAGGTACTTACATGCACATTTACTCATAGTTGTAAGTTTCTCACCCTTTAGTAAGGTTTCTAAGAAAACAATTAACATGACTTCCATGAAATAAAAATTGGTTCTATTGGAGCTACCTTTCTCCTGTTCTTCATCATGTTGTTCATGATAAATAGTTAAATATTCCCCTTAGTTTATTTTATGATTTCAAGTGAAATGTTACATTTAACAATTATGTGAAGCTGATGGATTTTTATTTGCTCATTATAGATAGGCAATTCCAATGTGATATTGCCTTATTTAGAACTCAGTGGAAGGATATGATTCATGTATCCTATTCAAAGTAGTTACACAAACTTGGTTTGATAATGATGACAATGACTACAAATAGGAAGTTCCAATTACAGTAGGCAACTGGTGGGGTTCATCTTTCACATGAGGATTCATTATTCCACCTTAGATGCACACCCAACAATTATGTCAAGCTGTTGGATTCCTGTATTTCAGGTTTATGTTGGTCACAGACAGGCAATTTCAATGATAGTTAACAAATGTTTTGTGGGTTCATCTTTCACTTAACAGTTCAATATTCTTCTCAAGATGCAAACTACACATGCTTGTTTAAGTCAGCAGTCAAATAACTAGTTTATCGATGGGATTTTAGTTTTCTAATATATACATATCTAGTTTGTTGTGCTGACTTTTGCCACAGCAAGCTTTTGTATGATTGCTTTCATGACAATAAAACTTTGCCCGTGGTCACTCATTTCCTACCTCTTGCATGCCCAAAGTAATTCTTCTCTTGTTAATTGTCGATACAGGAAACCATGAAACAGATGTACGAGAGGTCAGTGAAAGCTGCGAGTGAATACAACTACCTGAAAGATAATCCAGAGTAAGCATCTACAAATTAGCCTCAGTTTGTCATATGCCGGTGGTAATTTTCACTAACTGCAATTGTACAATGCCTGCTGAATCCACAGATTGTTCTGTCTGCTCATGGTTAAGTGTATAGTTGGTCTATTGCTTGTTTCATTTTAAATCAAACCTATGTTCGTTTTTAGATTAAAGACACCTTAACTTGACCTGAATATAACAGCAGTGAAAACATGAGCTCTCTTGTTTTTGTTCAAATTCCTTTTATCTCATTCATCATGAAGTTGAGTGTGTAGGAAATTAGAATAATATATCTCATGCCTTCTGAGGAATATTTTTTAAAAGTCTTGGATGCTGACAAACATTTCAAAAGCAATTGAATTGAGACCATATTCATTAGTTCACTGAAAGGAATTGGACCTCTCAGTTCCTTGTGCCACTTTCTACTTTGATTATATCTTCACTGTATAGATGAGGCTATGATAGATCAGAAGAGTATTTCATCGCTTGAAATTTCGTGTTATTAATTCATGTTTGGTTCCACTCTTCGTCGTATCATATGATGATGATGATGATATGGTGCTGATGCTGATCTCTTCTCCTTTGTTTCAGAGGGTTGGTTCATGGTGGGAACATCTGTGCGTTCCTCAATATTGCTCATGCAATGATTGATCAAGGCTGTGTCTGAATCAAACCCCAATTCATATGACAAAACCATCGTTTTACTGGGAGACGAAGAAGATGTAGCGTCGTCATCTATTCCGTCGTCCGTGGCATTCTACACCAGTTGAATGCTTTCTCCCTCGAAATGTAGTGTACCAAGTAGTTAGTTGCTTAGCTAGTTCTTGTAAAATAGGCATTTTTGAGAATTTTCACAAGGGATTCATCAGAGCCATATAGTTATCTGCTGAGTGAACTGTGAACCTGATAACCAATGGGCTTGCCAACAAATAAAATGCAATTATTCATTTATGATTTGTTTTTACTGGTGTTATCATTAAAGAGTGTTGAAAAAATATTAAAAAGATATTCTATGTATATTTTTTTATCTTAAAAATATATTTTTTTATTATAGTATGCAATTTTGATCAAAATTATAATAATATGAAATAACCCCATTCTTCTAAAGGAGCGCATAGGGATTTTTTAATTTTCATTTATTAGAGGACGTATTTTATTTTAAAATAATCTTGTTTATTAACAAAAATATGATAAACAATTTGTCACGTGGGAAGCCCTATCGGGGTGACTCGGCCAGTGGGCAATACATTGTGTGCAAGGGGCATACCGCTTACCAATGCATGAAAGGTGTCTCTGTTAATGTGTCGTCCATGGGTGGCGATTTGTACGGGGTCATAAGTCTCACTCTCTTAAACCTCACTGTATTTTCCCATTCCGAAGCTCGGATTTGCCCCATTTCATTTTATGAACTCCTCATCCGTTTTCTCTCTTACTTCCTAATACTTTCATTTCTACTCCTTTTGTTATTCATTTGGTTCCCTTAATTTTCGTCTTTGCCCATTTTACATATACCAAACACTCTATCATCTCTTTTTCCTCCATTCTCCATATCCTTAAGACCATATCCTCTTTATTCTTTATCATCGACACCTTTCA
>JBAMIE010079713.1:0-17236 GCA_037177295.1 Kaempferia parviflora
TTATTTAGGCGGGAAATTTGATAATTACCTTTTTAGAAGACTTCTCTGCTTTTATATATATATAGATTTTAAATTTTTTTAAAAAAATTCTGAACCGGCGGATCAATTCGAGACCGTTCTGTCCACCCGCGTAGTTGACCATTTAGATCCGTTTCCACCTCATTCAAATTGTAATTCGGATCCTCTGGTTTAGATTGACTAGTGCCCTTCTAGCATATCTTCTAGCTCACTTTTTTTTTTTTTTTGGTCTTTTTGTCTAATTAGGAGGAGAGCCGTTAGATTAAATTATGAATTCATATATTGGTTTCTCCTGATTTGATCCAACGGTTTCTCCTGACCTGATCCAACGGTCCCTCCTGATTATAGACAATGAGAGGTCAGGGATTACGGACTAGAGGTCAGGGGTGAACATTCGATTTATTCAGTAGTAAATTAAACGAATTAACCAAAAACTGATTTAATATTACCTAACCAATAAAATTAAAATTTATACAAAATTAATATCAAATTAACCGAAATAACTAAAATAATTAAATTAATACTAAATTTATTTAAAATAATAATAAAAAAATTATATAAAATTAATTTTAAATTATTCAAATAAACCGAATGCCAATGCTAATAAGGACCAGATCCGCCCTGACCAAATTGACACTGTGCCGCGGAGAAGAGCTTTTCCGCCGCTGCGTGACGCAGCCTTCCGACGCTCCGCAGGTTCCGCGAATACCACCGATGGATCTTCTCTGCCAAGCCTACGGCGACGTTTCCGACGACGATGGAGAATTTGAGAATCTGGGACAAGTCAAGTACGAACGCCAGCGCCCTATCCCTCCTCCTAAGAGACCCCGTTCAGAAGCCTACGCGCCCGTGCAATCCCCCTCACCTGCTGTTGTTCTTCCTGCCCAGCCTCGTAGTAGATACGTGTCCAAGAGGGATCGGGCGATCTTGGCGGCTGAAACGGCATCCACTCCTTTCGCCGCTCTGCCTCTTCCCAATCCTCCTACCACCAACGTCGAGCCTCCTGGTATCTTAATCTCTCTTTTATCCTTGTAAATTTTTTTTTGTTTGATCTGATTTTATTTTCTGCTCCACCATTATGCCTTGTAATGGCTCAACATTTTTGACGAAATAACCAAAAGAAGCCAGATCTCTTTATTCAGTATTCCTCGAAAACACTGCAATTTGATCTCTTCTGCTTCTTTGGAGGAAGGTTTCGGTATCTAATTATGCTACAGATAATTTCTACCAAAAGTTATTATGGTAATGGCGCTATCATAGATGATCCTGCAATTGTCCACACAGACTGTGGAGATGCAGTTGAGCGCCAAATGTAGTTATTTTTAGAAATACAATTAACTCTTCTTCAATTGGATAAAATAATTCTATCATCGCTACTTTAGCATTTTTTTTTTTTTTTTTGCAGTTGGATCAACTTTGGATTCAGAACTTCCATCAGATATTTTGAATTTATTAAAGTGCAAAAACAACGCTGCTGCTGCTAAGTGCAGGGTTTCTACTGGACTCTCAGTTTCATTAAATGGTCACACTTCTGCCGTCAATTCTATACAGTGGTCAAAAAGTCATGGTTAGTGTCTTGTTTTTGATTTTCTCATTATTTTCTAGTATTATGCAATGGTGTTTTTTTTTTTCTGTCTGTGCACTGAGATTTCTTGGTTTTACTAAAGAGGAATCTTCCATTGACAATGTGCTCCATATGTTCTCTTAACTCTAGATGCTATTAGAGTCTTGTAATACTCAGCTACGCAATAGAAGATATAGCTTATATTACTGTTATTTATTTGGAAACGATCTACCAATGAAATTTCTTATTTCCTATCTCCACTTTCAACATATGCTTATTGCATTGCCTTCTTGAGAACTTACACTTTTCTAGCTTCCATGTAGGTGGCCTGTGTTATTTTTTCAGTAGCATGTAATTTCTTTAGTGAATCGTTTCTGCATTGTAATAGATTCCATACAATAAAGATGGCATGTTCAGTGTATACAAATTAAAGTAAGAAGTTCTTTTCTCAATTAAAAATTTAAATTTTTATATAGCTATCCAAATTATATGCGAGAATTGATCTATTAACTTGTCAAAGCCACATCAGACCTAAAGTGCAAAAACCCAGTTAATAGTAACTCAATCATTGAAGTTTATAAAGTTTATTATTCCACATGGTACACATGGTATTCGTTGAATTGATGATAGAGTCCCGACGCAAATTATGTGAAGAATTCTAGAAAAGAAAGGGATTAACATAGTGTATATTAAAATAACAAAAGATATGTATGAGGATGCTAGGACAAAAGTCAAGATTCTAGGCGGATTAATTAAAGTTTTCTATAAAGATAGAGTTACATTAAGAATTAGCTCTAAGTCTCTATCTTTTTTTACTAATCATGGATGAACTTACTAGACACATCCAAGACATGTTTCCATGATTCATATTGTTTGAAGTAATATTGTTCTGGTAGATGAGACACATGAAGAAGTAAATGTTACGCTCGAATTTTGACAAGAAACACTAGAAGTTTAGCAATATATTGAATTTAAATTTAGCAATATTAGACTTAATAAGACAATTGATAAGATATGAGATAACAAGTTACATGGAACTGAGAGCTTTAAGTATTTTACATCGTTTTTACAACAGGATGGAGGGGTTAAGAGATGTCTTACATACAATACAAGTATAATAGCTGAAATAGAGGAGAGTGTCCGTTATTCTTTGGGTTCATATAGTACCTCTAATATATAAAGGAAAGTTCTACAAAACGACGGCTAGTTATGACATGAACACACGAGCAGAAGATGCGAGTCACGTAAATGAAGATGTTAAGGTACATTAGCGGAAGTGGTGTCGACAAATTTATTCATGTGTGGTTTGATGAGATAAGAGGAGCATTTTTGACATAATAATTTTTGGGTTGTAATGTAATCTGGATTACATGGGTTTTACTTTGTAATCCAGATTACATTACATTACATGGTTAAATTGATACCAAATAAAGTAATCATCCTTGTAATGTAATCTTGATTACATTACATGGTAGATTACAGCCTACCAAACGCAGCCTAAGGGTCATGTTTAGGAGGAATGTCAATGGTCAAAAACAAACAAGGGAAATTGACTTACTTTACTATGATGAGCATGAGTTTTTGGAATGGTGTGACACTTTGTTTGAAAATATTTGCTCCTTTGGTAAGAGTTCTTCTATTGATAGATGGAGATAGAAAGTCATCGATGAGATTTCTATATGGGGAGCTTCTTCAAGCTAAAGAAGATATCAAGGTGGCCCTGAACAACGTAGAATCAAATTATCAATCTATCATAATGATCATTGAGTCAAAAATGAAGGATAAACTTGATACATCATTGTATACCACTGTTTTTTTTTTTTTTTGTTGAATCCCTATTTTTACTATAAAGATAGTTCTATTGTTTTTTATGAGGAGGTTGCAACGGGGATTTTTGAATGCATGGAAATTTTGCATGTCAATGAGTTAGATTTACAAGATACAATTATTAACAATAATTTTGCAAAATACAGAGGCAAGATTGGATTATTTGGAAAAACATTGGCAACAAAAGTATGTAAAAAAATGATGATACATTTGATCCCTGTGCATGGTGGAGTACATATGGAGCACACACACTCACCTTGCTAAAAGTGGCATTAAGGATACTTTCATTAACTACAAGTTCATCTGGGTGTGAAAGAAATTGGAGTGCATTTGAAGGAGTAAGCTTTAAACTTTAAGTCTTTAATTAAAGTAAAGTATTAATTTTTAAAGTTTATATTCATGTTAGGTTGGATGTTGACAGGTTGAACAATCTAGTATTTGTCCAATTTAATGCTAGATTGTTGCACAAACAAAAAAGAGAAAAAGAAAGGAATGTTGATGTCCTTCTCGCAAAAGATGCTTCAAATGCACAAGGTTGGATTGTGGATGGTGGGGAAGATAATGAAGTTGACCTAGGACTCGCATGGCAAATGGTTGATGAAGCAAGTGGTACAGATGAAAATCTAAATCTCGAAGAAGCTCTAGAGTGAGAGAACTTCATGAAGATGATTTTGCATCCGAAGAAGAGGTGGATCACAATGATGATATTGAGTTTGTGTCGGATAAAGAACTAGTTGTTGAAATTAATGGAGAAGAAGAAGTAGAATAAATATGTGATATTTTATTGGTTGTATAATTTTGAACTCATTTTAAATTTAATGTTATCGTGTTGGAGTTATAGTATGTGATTTATGTTGATACCGTGGAATCGCCCTAGCGGCGCCTAGTCCCCACCTAGGAGGCCTAAGCGTTGGTCTGCTGCCCAACTAGCGCCTAGCGAATTTTAAAACCTTGAGTTTAAGACACAAGACATGTCTTCATCTTCTTCCACACACATCTTCTTCCATAATCACAAAGGTCATCCAAGTCCAACAATCTGCTAAAATACTAGGATTTTGATTCATCTAACTCTTACTTCATCATGTTCCATAAGCTCAGTGGAGACATGAGAATAACTACCCTGGATAAGGAGCCTTGATCTTCTTCTTCTTTCTCCCTACTAAGCACCATGTGTCAACACAACAATAGCAGGGCATCATTTCTGTCAAACCCAAACCCTTGGCTTGGAATGCTAGTTTAAACCTTGTTAAAGATTATCAGGTTATCAATGGAATTGTTAAATCAAACATGCCAATCTCCATCCACTACATTCTTAGGAAACATATTTCTTTGAATGACATTCCTTGTGGATGTTTTCTTCCACAATCCAACAACCCCCTTAAGCCTTACACTACTTCTCCTTGCATTGACATTTTTTTGTTAAAATGATTCATTGATATATGTGGTGTTTTGACATGTAAATGTGCACATCACAACAAATATTTTACACTAATTCATTCTCTTGGTATTCTACCGATGCACTTTTTCATTATTTCACATTATTCTTGGTCAAAAGAGAGATTCTTCAAATTATGAGATCAGTCTAGTTCAACCTAAAAATTTAACTGTGTATTATATTCAAAGTATGAATGAGAACAAAAACTATCGAGAGAAAAAGGTTTAAAAAAAAAAAAATCAAGCTTTAGTTTCCATTACATAAATAATACAAACAGTAAAAAAAAGTTCAATTTCAATGTTTAGTTATTATTTTCTTCATTCATACTGTTCTTATCCTCCAGTTAACTTTCCCAAATCTCTCTCCCCTTTATCCTTTTCCATCTCATCCTCTTCCATCAAATCCACTCATAACAGGATGCCAGTCACCAATTGAAGGATGTCTCCACAAAATATTTTCTGATCATTGTTTTATTTTATTTTATTAAACCAGGTTTAAAGTTTATTGCAAGCCAAGGGGAAAATGTTTAAAATTCTAAGCCAAGGTTTTATTAATCTCAGATAAGGAATTGAAGGGATTAAACAAACGGATGAGATCTTTGTTTTATTTGATCTCTTCAGTTGAGGTGTGAGCCACTATCCCACTATCTCAGAGAAGGACCTCATCCACTTAGCTAACTGAATTCCAAACCGAAAGAATTGCTATCCTCCTAACAGTTATACATAAAGATGAAAATCTAATAAAAAAGGGATATCCAAAATTTTTGACGTAAATAACAGATTTACAGGTGTGATGCTACGTAGAGGATCTAATATAGCTCATAGTATAAGCAACGCGAACTCATATTTTTTGGTAAACTTGTGATACTTTCATTACTGTAGGTTATGTTGCAAACTTCAGCAACAAAATCGAACTTTCACTCAACCTTACTAATAATCTACAATAGACAGAAAATAAAAGAATGTTTTAATCATCAAACCAGTAAGGGTGAGGTCACACGCTTCTCGACAGCGAGCACAACGCCTTCCTTCGTCCTCAATCCAATAGCCGTAGAGCCCAACTGTCACGAGAATAAAACCAATTCATCACAGATCTAGCACCTGCGATCCGAGGACCTTCCGGCTCCAAGATCACAAAATGAAAAAAAAGGGGAAAAGCAGTAGAATAAACTAGTATCGAAATCACCAACCTTGATGGCCTCGATGGCGTACTCGACCTGGAACAACCTCCCCTCCGGGGAGAAAGTGTTGACGCCACGATCGTACTCGGTCCTGGGATCATAAACACCCCAAAACCCAAGGAAGAAATTAAGCTCGATCTATGGGAATCATTTACAGTAGAAGAAGAGGATATCAACCTGGTGAGGAACATTTCGAGCGATTTGAGGGGGGAGCTGGGGAAGCGGGAGCCGGCGGCGATGAGGGTCGAGACTTGGAAGGGTTCTCAGAAGAGAGGGTTCGCCCGCTACGAAAGTAGTACGGAGCGCTCGGCTTGCTGTCCAAGGCAGAGTAGCATCGTGGGGCACGTTGTCTGCACGTGAGGATGCCTTGACCAGTCCGGTTTTGTTAACCGGTCGGCCAAAAGTTGAGTCGCGTCCGCACCGAGCCGGACCGTCTGGGTCTGTCTGACGCTGGGTCGCGCCGCATCCCAGCCACTTGCCATCGCCACTAGGTTTTCTTGTCTGCCCGCTGCCGTTGATTCCTCCCTGTGGCGAGAAATCATGTACTGTGTGAGCTCCCTCTGGACTGCGAACTGCCACTTCCCCTGTGCTCGCGGTGAAGGACTGCGCCGCCTCCAGCCATTTCCTACAGCCCCCTACAGCCTCCCCGCCGATCGCTGGAGCTTCTCCTCCCCGCCGAGCGCCATGGTATCCTCCGAGTTGAAGGCGGCGCACGATCAGGGTCCCTCGAAGGAGGCTAAGCTGTGGGGCGGGCGATTCGAGGACAGCGTCACTGACGCCGTTGAGCGCTTCAGCGAGTCCGTCTCCTTCGACAAGGTTCTCTACAAGCAGGACATAATGGGCAGCCGAGCCCACGCTCAGATGCTCGCGCACCAGGTTGGTGGTTTTTTTTTTGTTCGCGTCCTTATTGACACTTCTTGAATATTAGACTTCGGTGAAATTACTTTCCTTTTAATGTACCAGAATTCAGCCCTTTTCACGTCGAGATTCGCATAGTGCTTGGTTTTTCTCCATAATTTCATTTGAAGTTAGGAGAAGTAGAATAGCGTTTGAAAAACTCTGATTTGGTTATGAAATGTGATTGTTTCATATGTTTTCATTGTTCTTCTTCATTTGCTGATGATAAATGCACTTTTTTTTTTGACCTTGGTTTACACATACATGTCCTCCTTGTGAACTGAAGATCTGTTACCAGATAAATGAAAGTCCAGCGTTCACCTTTGCGAGTTGCTGGAAAAATTCACAAGGCATTTTTTCTAGGCATCTATAGACACATGAAGCTGTTTTATGTTCTTTTTTTGTTACAAAAATCATCCTGTCTAATTGATGAAGTTTGAATAATGCTAGTGATATAGCTTTGCATTGTGCATAATATTCATGATGTAGCTGATCCCAAACATTTGGCACAGACAAACCAGCATGATAATAATAGATGAAGTTTAAGTTAAGTTTTACTTCGTGTGGTTTGTGGAGATCTTTATGATTGATGCAACTCCAATAAATTATAGTTTAAAGACATCTAAGCCTTGTGCTGAACATCTAATGGACATGTATTCAGAGTTTATTGATTAAGAACACTGGAAACATACGAAGAAATATATTCTAGAGAGAGACATAACTAGAGTTCATGAAATTTGCATTTTTAGGGAATAAATTATATATGACAATCAATCATTTTAAGTACACTCTGAGTTCTTTCATCCTTAATTCTACTAACTAATATTTATTCAGGATTTTTGATTGATAGTGGAATATTTCTACAATAATTAGGTTGCATAGTGTTTCTTAAAAAAAAAATCCAGAATTAGTTTCTGTTAGACTGTTTCTGCCACAAAACAATGATTTAAATGATCAATGCCATGCAGGGTCTAATCACTGATAGTGATAGAGATAGCATTTTACATGGTCTTGATGAGATTGAAAGAAGCATTGAAGGGGGGGAGTTTATTTGGAGAAAGGATAGGGAAGATGTGCATATGAATATTGAGGCTGCACTCACGGACATGATTGGAGAACCTGCAAAAAAGCTTCATACTGCAAGAAGTCGTAACGATCAAGTTGTCACAGATCTTCGTTTATGGTGTAGGATAGCCATACATAAAATTGTGGTAGCAATTAAAGAACTGCAGGTATGTTCATATAATTCTTATACTGCATTTTTTTAATGTATGCTTTTTGAGTTTGCTGATGTTTGAACATAATATTTTATTTGTCAACACTAGAACCATAATTGCCATTTCCCAAATCATGTTGTTTTTTGCCTATCCCTGGTCATTTGTTCTCATGCCATCATCATCATCAACCCTTGCTATGGTTGTTCTCATGCCATGATTATGATAACTATAGCTTTCACTGTTGGTAAACTTGTGTTGATATGAATGCATACTTAACTTCAAAATTGGTAGTTTTGCTTGTTCTCATGATTATTATAATTATCGCCTTCAGTTTTGATAATCTTGTGTGAACATGATGCATACTTCAAAAAAATACTTCTCATTAAATTGTAAGTGGTTATGCTATTTTTCATTATGTATAATTTATGTGTCTACATTTTAACTTTTACTATGTCTTTAAGGAAGTTGGCAGAGTGAAACAGGATTTTGAAATATAATAGAACAGTTTCATACTTTCTAGAGGTGAAACAGGATTTTTAAACCACAAAAGGGGATTAATCCAATAAATAAATATTGTACAATCCAATGTCTTCGTGGATTTTGTTGGAAAATGTGGTTGTTTAACTCAGACTAAAGGACATGGATCTAACTGAATCAGTATCTTTCAACTATGGTTTCTCCTTAAAATGATAATCTAAAGAACCTAGAAAGAAAGAAAGCATTTTCTTGACAATTTGACTTTCTAATGTCCTTTTTCTACTTGTTGATGCCTATGTTCACTTTGTTAAATCAAACCGGCCATTGAAGGAATAGTTGAAGCATTTGCTAATGATCTCACAGACTATCATCATTTTTTTTACCTTGAACTGCAATACATGATTGGTAAGCAAACACGTTGATCCCTTTATGGATTGGATGAGTTAGGTTGGGATCAGCAGTGGCCAATCCAATTCCAGGCAATTTCTAGGATAAGTCTCTAAGATCCTTTCAAATCTTGAAAAATAACAACAAATAAATGAGATTTTAGAAGAAATTGCTGGAATTAGAGGAAAAATAGAAGAAATAGTCTGATTCTAGTCCCAATGGATGCCACACTCCTACTTCACCATTGCTCCATGGGATACCCATTTTATATGAGGTGCATTCCTCACTGGGTGGATTGTGGGTTGTTCACCTCTTTATGTGATATGCATTTTTCATTTTTTGGTGGATTACATGTCGTTTAAGTTTTATGTATCCATATAATAAGTGATAAGGCCCAATGGCTTAGATGTGTGCGCACCTATGGCCAAAACCACCATGCAACACAACAATGTTTGAAACAGATGAACAAGTTATTACTTTTTTCACTGATTCTTGTCACACAGATCCCACCAATCTGATACAACCAATATTTAAACTTTTGAAATTTCTGATATTGATACCTAGTCTTATTTAGAGTATTAGGTTAGGCTAGTTTTTGGATAAAATTCATACTTACCATTTTCTTTGTTTTTTTTAAAAGGAAATCCATTTCTGAAATTCTGTTTGATTGCAATTTTACAATAAGATAAGAATAATAAAAATAAGAGTATATGATTTTTTTTCCTGTTTCTAGCAAAAAATCAATTGCCCTGTGTGTCTCTATGTAGAGAGAGAGAGAGAGAGAGAGAGAGAGAGAGAGAGAGTGTGTGAGTTGTTATGCTTCCCGACTCCCGTGCCTTACTCCTGTGGCCGACTCCGACTGAGTGGCGCCCTCACGCACGAGAGTTGTGCAGCAAGAGTCGGAGAGCATAACAGCTCTCTCTATATATAATTTTGGATCTCAACTTGACTTATTTTCTTATAAAATTACTATCAGCCACATTTCAAAAACTTCTTGAAATTTGTGAAATTTCTTCCAAAACAAAGCCCCTAAGACTTGTTAAACATGCCAGATTTGGCTATCCTTTTGAATTGGACATAAGATTGCTCCTTAGGAAAATCCATTACCATTAGTGTCAGTTGAAGAATGCACTTACGTTAAGTGCAGACAATTGTTTTGATAGTCCATTATGCAGTCTCGGACTGTTTTTGTACCTTATGTGTGTTCTTCTATGGAACATGACTAAATGCTTTCTGTTTCAGGTTGCTTTAATCAAATTAGGTTTGAAAAATGAAGGATTAATAGTTCCTGGTTATACTCACCTGCAGAGGGCACAACCTGTCTTACTGCAACATCTACTGTTGTCATATGTTGAACAGGTAAACTCTCATTTGTAATAAAGAATAGAACAGCATAAAAGTTATATGTTGAAGGAAATGTAAATGGAATAACCAAATATATTGGGAAATGTTTTAATGTTGTTAGTCAACTGCAGCTAGTAGTCATTAAAACCAATTGTGTAGGTCTTTTCACTAATGTAAACATGACAGCATCAGGCAGGGTGTACGTCAACTATCAGTGGACAACAAGTGTTTTCTTTTACAGTTGCAACACTAGTCATGTGATCAGCTTGCTAGATTGGGCAGTAAACTTACATAACTAAATGTTATCAACCTGCTACAGATGGGAAATTCTTGATCCAAGATTAGCTCTCTGGATGCAGTTTCACTTCTTCAATGAGGATGATGCTAAAACTAAAATTTTGTTGCCTACTTTTGAATTGTGATAATCCAATCCTCTAATTGAGTTGTAATTCAGATTTTTTACTTCTCTCTTATTATAAATGTTTAACTGTGATGATACACAAAGCACAAATGTTAGACGCTCACCTAATAGAAGCGGAATAATATAGTATGGACTGATCTCAAGATAGTTATCACAGGAGACTGCACAGGAAGAGGGTATTGGATGAAGAGTCATCGAAGCAACTAGTGTAACTGACTTGAAACTGAATTGTTACAATTGTAGTTTTCTCATTCACTCCATCATCCATGTTCTAGATCTGTAAATATATTCATGAGTGCAATACTCGGATCAATCAATCAATTAGCTATCTTCCATAACTGGTGTCCTTGTTTACTCTTTTTCATCTTCTCCTCATGTTAGTGATATTTTTGTTCTCTCACATCAGCAAATGCTAGGAGATTCAAAGTTGCCTCTATCTGCTTACTGGGATTTCCGAACGATGATCTTAGATTTAAATATGGACAAAGGGCTAATACATGATCATCCCTACATCTAACTTCTTGCAAGAAGCACAAGGGAAGAAGATTTAAGGTTTATTTAGAGGAGTTATGTGACTGCCAACTACTTAGTGTTGAGATGAACTTTCAAATGTATCATATATATGATCCATTTCTTTGAGTCAAGCTATGCTTGGTTATAATTTTGCTGATTCTAGTTTTCTTGATAAGTTAGAAACTGTGATCTAAAATTAGATTGAATCTCTTTTGATTGAAGATCCAACTCAATATTTTGAGTCACCACATAACCATATGAACATGAGTGATCTGTTGCAGCTTGAACGCGATGTTAGTCGGCTAGTTGATTGCAAGGATCGGTTGAACTTTTGTCCCTTGGGAGCTTGTGCTCTAGCTGGTACTGGCCTGCCTATTGACCGATTTCTTACTTCAGATGCTTTGGGATTTACTGCTCCAATGAGAAACAGGTATGTTAACTTTGAAGTTTTGCTATTTGCCACATATTTCATCTCAGCCACTTTTAGCAACCATCTAAAATGTTATCTGTTTGTGTTAAGATAGTATTAAATTCTTTTGCTAGAAATTATCATCCACAGGTGAGAGTTTCCTAATTTGACCACGGAAAGAAATCACCTATTCAGAGACTATTGTGTTTTACGTAGAAATTCTATTTCAAGGAAGTGGAGAGCAATAGAATTATTTTACTCTCATAAAAAAAGAACAAAAAAATAGATCGAAAGTACTTTCTCTCACGATGTTCAATGTCTCTCTCTCTCTCTCTCTCTCTCTCTCTCTCTCTCTCTCTCTCTCTCTCTCTCACAATATATAGATTCAAATTATCTTTCATTCATCTTTTGTACATGATTTAGGATGAGATTTGGTATCACTTGTTAATCTGTTTTTTTCAAAATTCTCCTCTCTAGTTTGGTGTCTCTTATGATATTTCTCTCATAAAATAATTGAAAGTTTTATAGTCCAACATTTCACCTCTCTTGAGCTAGATGATTGGAACCGTAATCTGTGTGCCTATAAGCTAGTTGATGGCAGGTTAACCTTCCTTCTGTGTGCCTATTGGTTGCAACATCAAAAAGATATATTGGTTTTTTTTATTTCTTGTATCTCTCAATTATACAATCTCCTCTCTGACATCCTCATTTGTCAGAGTAATAGGCTTTAACTCATTTTCTCTCGCTACATTAATTGACAGGCTTTAACTCATTTCCTCTCATTACATTAACTCCCTAACTCAACATTAGATGCTGGTCGGTTAAGCTTCTTAACAACTACACTAGTATATTCTTCATCTTCAATATCATAAAGTTTCTTTGTTATTTAATTTAATTTTTATTTGTAAGAATTTTTTTCTTGCTTCCAATAAATTGGGTGCAACATTACTTATATTGCAACAATGGAGAGGGTTAGAATTATGTTAAAAATACTATTGCTTTCATTATATGTTGAATGTGTGTGGTCCTACATAGGTTAGTTATAGGGCATTGGAATTGAGTCTCGTATCATCTAGTGTGTCAGTCTTGATTATTTGGGAGTCGTTATTTCTCCATCAAAACTAAATCATTAATAATATTAAAATCAGTTGAGTTATTTTTTCATCACATTGATCCTTTTGTTGTTCTTGTTGTTGTTCTCCTCCTTCTATCCCTTTAGAAATTAGAACTGTAATATGATATTTTACCTCTCAGCAAACTCTAATACTCCTAATGCCGAGTTATAGAGAAATTTTACTAATAAAAGAAATCAAATTTAGAAGAGACATAACGAAGATGATGAGAGATAATTGCTATGCAACAATTTATTAACTTGTTAAATGTAAAAAAGGAAAGCAATTTAGCAACTTTTATAATGCTATATTCTGGACTAAAATGATGATTGATAACTACATAAATTAAATGTCACACTGAGCTTAGCTAATTTATTCCACTGTCCTTTCTCTTGATCCCAACTATGATTCGGGTAATATTTGATCTTGACCTGACAATCTCTTTATATAGCATTGATGCAGTATCCGATCGTGATTTTGTCTTGGAGTTTTTGTCAGTCAACTCAATACTAGCTATTCATCTCTCTCGGCTTGGTGAAGAATGGGTTTTGTGGGCATCGGAGGAGTTTGGTTTTCTAACACCGAGTGATTCTGTATCTACTGGAAGCAGCATCATGCCACAAAAGAAAAATCCAGATCCAATGGAATTAGTCCGTGGCAAATCTGCAAGAGTTGTTGGAGATCTTATGAGCCTTCTAGTGCTGTGCAAAGGGCTTCCGCAAGCATACAACCGTGATCTACAAGTACGTGCTTCTCAATAGACAATGTTTAGTTGCTATTTTCTTTGAGATCTAGGTTATCTTCGTGTGGGTTGTTACATGTATTGCTCATGTATGATGGTAACTTCTTTTTCTTCTGAAACAGGAAGACAAAGAACCACTCTTTGACAGCGTTAAAACTGTACTAGGAATGCTGGAAGTAACAACTGAATTTGCCTACAACATCACATTCAATGGTGAGAGAATACAAAAGGCTTTACCAGCAGGGCATCTTGATGCTACAACCCTCGCTGATTATCTTGTCAAAAAGGTAAAAAATCCAATTTGTTTCCCCATGTTTTTTTCGATAATTGGAGGATTATCAAAAAAAATTATTTGCTTCATATAGTTTAAAAACAATCTCCAGCGTACATCAAGAGTTTTCAAATTCCATTAATTTCATCCAATATGGATGATCTTACAGATACAATTTGACTTGCTGCTATATGGGATAAATTAATATTTGTTAAATTTATTTTTCTTTTTTGGGTTGGGGAGGGCAAGTAAAAGTTTTATGATTCCTCTCTTAAAACTTGTGTTGCATTGTTCAACAGGGGATGCCTTTCAGGACTTCTCACGAGATAGTTGGCAAGTGTGTCGCATTATGTGTCACAAGAAACTGTCAGCTTTGCGAACTCCCTCTTGATCAGCTAAAGGGTGTCAATCCTATCTTTGAAGAAGATGTTTATGATTTTCTCGGAGTTGAGAATTCAGTCAAGAAATTCTCTTCCTATGGATCAACCGGTTCCGAATGCGTTGCCGAACAAGTCAGCTTTTGGATCTCAAAGCTTCAAATCGGTCCGACCGAAAACGAGTAAACTTGCGGAGATCATTGTGAAATTTGCAAACAATAAACACTTCACTGGATCTTATTCAGTGTAATGGGTTTGGATGTAACAAAATCAGGTTTGTTTTCATAGTCTCTCGATCAGGTTATATCTATTTTCTCTTGCTGTTTAAAAACTAATTCCATTCTCCTCTATGCTGAATTAATTTCCAAAAGGATTACCATAAAAGGGAAGAAAAAACAGTTTAAACATTACACTTTGTCTGCCCGTTTGCCATTAATCTTAAACAGCATGGTGATCCTACTACTCAAGCAGCGATTCCAACCGGCTCGCCCGTCTTCAACCTGGAAGAGCCATAGAGCGTCTCTTCGAAGCGGATGATCTCGTTCTTCGACCCGTACGCGACCTGAGTCCGCTCGTCGAGGTTCTCGATCACTTTGTCGAGCACCGACCTCGTCCCGTCGCTGCTGTACCCTCCGGCTTTCTCGACCAGGAACCCTAACGGAGCCACCTCAAAGAGCAACCTCAGCTTCGCTTTCGAACTCTGAGACGTCACGTTGGTGAAAATCCCTTTTTCCTTCACAATGATCTACCACGCAGCACATGTCAACAAAGCTCAGCGAATTCCCTGAAGATGAACCAAAATCATTCTCTGAATTTACCTGGTTAACATCCGGCACCATTCCTCCGGTGTACCGGAGCGTGTACTTCTCTCTCACGTAGTAGTTGATCAGCTGCAAGCACGGCGATTCAGTGGATCAGTTGGAACTCCCACTAGTTCCCTTCTTATGGGCTTAAAAAAGTTAGGAACCTTATCGTATGCAGGGTTGTCGAATGTAGCCCTGAGGTTTCCCGGCGAGAATATCTTCCCTTCGCCGATCGTCGTCGTGTCTTTAACATGCTGCCACTTTCCTGCAGGGACAAGGATAAAATGATCTCGTTCGAAGAGGAAAACGCAAGGAGAGAGATAGAGACACCTTCATCGAGGAGGAGGAACTCGTGGGTTCCAGGGCAATCTTTGAGAGCCACGATGTAGGTGGTGCGAGGTCCGTAGATGCCCATGGCCGCCGCCACCTGATCTCTCCCCGTCACGCCCGTGAGCTTATCGCCGGGCCATACGCCAAATATGGTGCCCACCGTGAAGTTGGTGTCGACGATACTCGATCCGTCGAGAGGATCGAATGCCACGCTGAAACCTCCTGCACGGATGCTTCAGATGGTTAATTGTTTTTCCGAATCTGTTTTCGATCTCCAGAAACAACAGCTTTCCTCCACCTTCGACTGGTCCGCCCATGTCCTGCAACTCGGGGACTTCCTCCGAGCAGGCGTACTTGCAGACATGGGAATATTGCAGAGCCTACATCGAGGAGGAAATCAAATCAACTGATTGCGGTGCGAAGGAGGAAAAGAAGCATCGGAAGAGACGGGAGCTTGCCTCGAAGAGAAGGTTATTAGCTAGCAAATCGACGGCGAGCTGCTCGTCGCCGAAGGAGTTGACGCAGGCGGTCCCGCCGCAGGATGCGGTCCTCACTTTGAAGGAGATGGTCCTCAGAGCCTCTCCCATGGAGGTCAGTAGCCTGATCAAATTCTTGTCCGGCGTTGCCTTGGTCAGAAACTCCTCCTGCAAGTAAGTAGTTCACGGTTAACTAATTAGGGCTACGATGAATCGATGATGATGATGATGATGTACATTAGATTGTTAGTCGAAGCATTACCAGGCTGTCTCCGATCTCGCACTTGGCGGCGAGGGACGAACCGCTTCCTCCTCTGGATGGAGGTCTGGAAGCAGGCCTGGGCGTCGTCACCCTAACAGGGTCTCCGAGAAACGAGCTGGACTTGAACCCCTGCGAGAAGAACACCACAGACCGTGATTGCGAACGGCGTCGATCGGTCCGCGAGATCATCGTTTAGGAGAAACTTACGGGGGGTCTGTGGGAGCGCGGAAGGGAAGGGGCAGAGGACGGCACCGCCAAGCGCGATTGGGAGAAGACGACGGCATGAGAAATCGCCCCGCGAGCTGCACATGTTGCCTCCATTGGGGGTGGGCTGCTGTGGCTGAGGCAGTGAGCTAGAAAATTTGGCGATGTGCGATGGTGGGATATTAAGCGTGTTTGGTTGGCTGACGAGGGAGGGAGGGAAAAAGGATAAGCGATCTGTGGTGAGGTAAATGCTCATCATTCCTTGCGGTGTGTGTGGCTGCGGGCGGCAACAGCTTGAGGCGTTCCCCGGCGCTAGCTAGCTAGCTAGCTACGTATGTCTGTCCGTATGTCCACGCGCCAGGGATGCGAGGGGAAAACTGACGATAAAAATATTTTCGAAGACACTGATTGGTTAGCGGATTTGTGGTGGGTAAATGACTTATTTCTATTGGCAGTAATGAATTCATTTTCATTTCATTTAATAAGGTATTTAAATTTAATATACGTTGAACGAATATAAATAAAAAATAAATTTTTAGTAAGCCAAATATCAAACTTACTGAGTAACATTTGATTTGTTGATGCGGCGAATAAGTGTCCTAGAGTTGGGATTGAAGTCAAGGAGGTTTGCTGATATAATGGTTAAAGTTAAAGAGGGGTTAATAATCAGGGATGATTACACTATCCGAGTTTTGCAATGAATGCGGGAATCGGGATAGGTCTAGTTGACTAACGCTGAGTGGATGTTTGTGCTGGATCAGGTAGCACGGTCGTAGAACTCGACTTCTCTGTCCTTCTTAGGTTTAACTGGATATTTTATCCACTCGGACTGTTTGTCCAATCGGATCCTGAGTCCTCCTGATTTGATCGGATCCTATAGACATATTATCCGACTGAACCCTCTGTGTAACGGCACGGCCCCTTGGGCGGCCCAAACGGCGGCCTAACTGGCGGCCCATCGGTGGTCCCT
>JBAMIE010079817.1:0-17235 GCA_037177295.1 Kaempferia parviflora
ATAATTAGAGACCCTACATTTATGGGGGAAATTTGGGGTTGACCTAACATGATGCTATGTATTAAGATTCAATCTGATGGTATAAGATGTCCTATAAGAACAAAGGAAAAAAAATATATTAGATGGTGGGGTGAGGGGGTGCAAATTCGGTACCCAGATTGCACTAAACCTAAATGACTGGTGTGTGAGTACGAACTACGAATGTCGAATGTTAGACCAATCGGGACCAAATTTTCCCAAACAGGTCAACCAAAATTTTACCATCTGAATCCATTTTTCTAACTGTTCATGTCTATAACGGATCCATTAATGTACCGGATCTAAAATAGTTGATTGTTAATGTCGAATCAGTAACTACCTAGACGGAAATAGTCAACCCTTGATGACCGAAGCTGCCATTATGCCTCAGGCATTGAATAGTCATTACTCAGCCTTTAAATTCTACTGAGGGTAAGAGCCCCTATACTTATATAGAAAAGGTAGATGCAAAAGAATAGAAACTCCATCCACCTTTGTTCCCCCTCATTTTCTTCTCTCTATCCTGCACTCCACTTGATAGAATTTTTTCAAGATAGTGTTTGAGTAGATACTCGATTCACCACGAACAATCGGTATTTTGTTACACTACAAGAAAACATGGCTTCAGAGATTAAAAAAAAAGTTATTTTTCCATCTCTAAAGAAAGTTTGAGATTAAATATTCCGTCTCAAAAATTCGTTAGTATAAGCCTCATAGCTGATTTTGTGAAAGAAATATTCCGTCTCTAATTTCATAAACGGATTAAAAATATGTTTATAAATCTATTTTCAATTGGACTAAATAAAATTAATTTTAAATACAAATTCAATCTCTAATTTTGTTTTAAATCTGTAATTAATTTATCTCAAATAATATATCAAATATAATTTTAATAGATTTATAAATTCAGTTACAATTCTATTTATAAATTCATATATAAATTCATTTCTAAATTTATCACTAAATTTATATTATAATCCATTTTATAATCTACATATTACTCTACAATAACACATTCTGTGTGGCTGTCCCATTGAATCCTGGGAAATAAATGCCTAGTGTGACTTCAAAGTACAGCCGGAGGGGATGAATTTATTTTAAGGAAACTATATCTAACACAAGTCTCGGCGTCTCTCTTTCCCTCTGCAACTCAGCGAACTCAGGACTCGGTGACTTGGCCAAGTCAGCACTCAGCCAAGTTAGCACTCGACACTTAGCCATGCTCGACACTCAGCGACTCAACCAAGTCGACATTCAACACTCAGCCAAGCTCGGCACTGGGTGACTCAGCCAACTCGACACTCAGCAAGCTCGGCCAACTTGCAATTAGCCAAGTCGACACTCGACACTCGACACTCAGCCTAACTCAATACTTGGCCTAGCTCAACACTTGACAACTCTGCCAAGTCGACACTCAGCCTAGCTCAGCACTTGATAGCTTAGATCTACACTCGGCCATATTGGGCACTTTGCCAGCTCAGGCACTCGGCTATAGAAGAACCCTATATGACTTAATTATTTGATATATTATTGTGCTCTAGCTTGAATAGTTTACCAAACATCATAAAGAAAAAAATTACTCGTACAATTATGCTTCAATTGGATAAGTCCAATTGGCAACGAGTTTTACGTAAGGCTTAGTTTATAATACTCTAATGAGTTTGTCAAGTGTGCAGATGCACGAATGTAGATTAGAGGAGTTTCGAGTAAGATAAGATTGACGATAAGATACTTTGTGAAGGGAAAGTTTTGGCAGAAGTTCAAAAGATGCTTAGCGGATGCAGAAAAATAGCTACCAGATGCTTGGTAGGATGCTTCAAAGGTCAAGGATAACTAGGAGTGCCGCAAGTGCCACCGAAGAAGACTCGGAGGTGAAGACTCTTAGAAAAATGATTATGGAGTCAGTAGCTAATAGCTCAACAAGTGTCAAGGTGGACTTAGGTTCAAGAGGATATCGATTCTAGATATCAAGATTGAGATGACTCAAAGGTAGGAAGGGGAAGGCTAGCTTGGGCACATTGAAGGACTAAAGGCTAAGCAAGGTGTACTCAAGTGAGGAGCATCGTCACATATATCAAGTGGCAAAAGGCGAATACGTTCGCCCCCATTGCCTCCGTCAATCTGTCCCCAGGCCAACACAAAAGAGGTAATAGTAACCATAAGTACAAATGGTCAAGACACAGGGAAGATATATGTTTGCATTGTCACATATATCAAGACTAAGAGAGATGTGAGAGATTGATTACAAATGAATGTTATTTTAGGATTTGAGATAGATTTTTTTCCTTAGGCGTTAATTCGACCAAGAAACAACAGTTCTAGGTTGAAGTCAATAAACGAACTGAACCTCGAGGTAAATCAAAAATTTTCAAGCAGTTTCAATCGACTCGACTGATAGTTTGTTTCGGTCAACTAAACAGTTGAATCAATTAGATAATTGACTATGGACATTCTACATATAAACAGAAATATTCTTTTTAAGCTTGAGTCGATTGTACTAGAATTTAGTTCAAATGGAAGATCTTAAGTTGACTTAAGAATTATTCTTAGGATAAGGTCATAGCAACAACATTCAAGTCAATTGAATGTTCAACGTCAACTAAAGATAAGGTCATCTGATGAAAAGATTTTGAAGTTATCGGAGTGAGTCGATTGACACAAGTTTGAGTTAAATGCTAAAGATTTGAGTCGACTAATGGTGTTGTTAGGAGTTTAATCATTGAAAAGGAAATAATCTCACATCTAATATGGTGCCGACAGACCTGATGATCATCAAGACAGAAGTTTACAAAAAACAGAGAAAAGCATAGTACCAATCATTTCTCAAAATTACAATATCCTTACAAGTTTGATAAATTATGTGAGACAATGGTACAAGTACAACCTAATTCACAAAACTAAAGGTATAATCCAGTTAGCATGAAAAGAACTAAAGTGCTGCATGTTCAACCTAATTCACAGAACTAAAGACCATCCTGGATGCATATGCTATCTTTAAATTCCACAAAGAAATCGAGAAATTCTAACACATTGCAGCTTAAAATGCATCAGCAAGGCGGTGCAATTCCTACAAAGATGTCTTTTTTTTTCTGATTGGGATTTTAATTTTTTTTTTTTTTTTCACATGGACAAGGTGATCATCGGATACGTACATACAAAATTGACCAACTCATATTTGATTTGCTACCTCATGGACCTCTTCTGTTGCTCAACTCAGAAGCCACATCTGAAGAACTTCTCGTGTCTTTCCCATCAGACCCTTCGAGATAGATAGATTGTAATCTTCTGGATGGAATCTTTTTGTCAGCTCCATCGAATCTGAATGAGAAACAATGCCGTAAAAAGACCCTATGACTTCTACTCTCAGTTGAGCCAGTGCCTGTGACAATTACTAGTAATACAACTTCTTTATCCCTGGTATCCTGTGATATTCCATCAACAAATTCTTCCAGAGTGAAGAATTCACCATGATGGATAGAAACTTCTGCTGATTGTCCAGGTTTGATTATGCCAACTGCTGGTTGAATCTATATAAAGAAAATTTGAAATAGATGAAAATTGATGTTTCATTCCACAGTAAAACACAGTAAAACAAGATTCTCCAATCCTATATAACTTTGATAATCATGAGGTGTAACATCATTTGGCATCCCCTCTGTAATTGTGTTAGGCATTGACACATGGACACCAATGCTCCAAGTTGGCATCAGATATGCCTATAGATCACATGTAAAATAAATTTTAGAAACAATCGAGTCCGATACTTAGAAGCACACACATGTCGCATACTCTGAATAATATAGGGTGCCATGATAGTGTGGCTAGTTCCTATGTGATATGCAGCTTTGATTCACCGAAATAGTTTAATTTTCTTTGCTAGAAAAGCAATTAACTCATTTAACCTCCCTCAGCATTAACAATTCATACAAGTAACAGATTATCGTATGGTTGATTATATCATTAATTCAACCTTTTCCTAATTGTGAGACTAATAAATCCCAAGGTGTTAAGTTGTATTGGGGGGTTACAATTGCCCACTTTGAATCCAAATACATTACCCACAATGGAAGTAATATAGATTACGAGATAAACAAAACTCTATGTTGTTTAGAACTGCATAAGGACATGTGTCACTTTTCAAATTGACCAAAAAGTGTTAACTTCTAGATCGAAGTGACTAATCATTTGGGATATTAGTAAAACTATTAATATGTTAACTTAGAGGAGACAAAGTAGGAAGGAAATAAAGTAGTTCAAATGGAATAAAATGAAATGAAATATTATCTTTGGTGCCGTAGTATCTTCCATTCTTTCTAGTCATCTTGTTTACTTAGAAAAGGAAAAGAAAAAAAAAAAATCCTTTCCACCTGATTGTGGAGAAAATAAAATTGAAACACTGGATGTGATTAAATTCCTTCCTATTCTCCACATCCTTCCAAGTAAACAAGAAACCTTGATTATTTTTTTTTCTCTTTCCCCTCTTGCTTACATCCAAGGAATGACATCAGAAAGAAATGCATAATTCAATAACTTGGAAGAATAAAATCAATTTAATGTCTAATGAAAAGTTATTTACCAAGTGAAGAAATCTGTGGTGAAACCTAAAACCAAGATGAAATTTACCTCAAGCCACATAGGAAAGCCGAAGGAACATCTTGCAGAGAATTCTGATGAATTTTCATCCACAGTATGTGATTGCCCTTCACATATGATTTTGAAAACAGCTTTGTATTTGTCACACTTGTTTGCGATCCTAAGAATGAAATTGTCTTGGTTTTGTAGGATGATGTCATTTGTGCTAACAATAGTTTCTGGAACAGCAAGAGATTCTTCAAGAAAAGATTTTATTTTGTCATTTGATGCAATTATCTGACCATACTCTTGTCTTCTTATCGACTCATCAGGATGTGAAATTTCAACACAGAATTTGCACTTCACAGGTTTGTGATCACTGTCAGTGACATCCATACATGCTTCATACCTGGCACATAAACATACTAGTCCAGTTAAAACCATATATTGCTTTCATTGTGGAAAATAATGAATCAAGACTAATCCTACAAAGATATTGATGCAACTACAGGACATTCTGATGAGCATTCAGCTACTGAAATTGAACGGCTATCCCGATACAATATCCTGTCACACCAAGCAGGAATACGCTTCTTCTCGCTTGAATCATATCCTAAAAAAGATGATGGCATATTAGCTTTAAAAAAATGGAAACATTTGAACCAAAGTTTCTTTCTAGTTAAAGAAATATACAACAACTCAGTAATATCTTCTTAACTAACAATGATATATCATAGTTTCTAAAGTTAGCATAACCTTGTACAACCTTGACCAGAAGTTTGCAGAATTAGCAATGCCAAATACATACCTGCTAAACCTGGAAGGTGCTTGTCAAACTTGTATGTTGGAGGAAACTTAATTTGCCCTTCACGCATTCCTTGGAAGACTTTGCCTGCTTTCATTTCTGCCCGGAGTTGATCCTTGTCTCTAAGCCAATCAAAGCATCTTTGCGAAACCATGTCTCTAGCCTCGTCATAAGTGATGCTATGAAGTCGATAATTAAAGTCACCAAGAAAAACCACCATGTCAGCTTCAGACAATTCAGGTTTGCCATCATCAGTTTGAGATCCCATGGCCTACCAATGCCATAAAAGTAGTTCTATTAAAATAGATTATCATACTGAAAAGGGAAAAAGTTGATCAAGATAACTGGTTTTGAAATAATTAATTCCACTGCATACATTCACTCCACGATGTAGTTGGACAGATGTGGCACCAGCTGCAAAATGAGATAAAGGAGAAAGATTATATAGATGCTAAGAGGATCATACATGGTTGCAGTTGAAAGTGAAATCAATACAGAAATCCTATCTTCACATGTGTCCTTAGAGATGAGAATTGCAAAACCTGAAGCTCCTTGAACTCCTGTAGTTGGCCTACTAAAAGACAAATTTCGATAAACATGGCCAAAGTCAGCATTTCGCCTGCTAACAGCTTCCAGATGTGCAGCAAAATGACAACTCGCAAAACATATGGTCCGATCATAGACCCTCAGCCTCAAACCTACAGCTCCCTGTGAAACAGTTTAAAATCTTGAAACATTTCTGTCATGATTTCAGCTTAAGCATACATGAGTAATCAGAAACCAGATAACTCTACTAGTGAAGCAAAAACTTGAATATGAGCTCATTAAAATATTAAGTTAGGACATCCTGATACATAAATAATTCATGAAATTAGAGATAGGGTTTAGGGATAAAAGTCATAGAGCATTGTGGATGAAATTATTCTTTATTGTTATTTTTTATTCAATCATTTTAAAATGCATTAAATTGATTTAATACGTACAACTTGAATTATTAAGTATATACTAAATATGCCAAATTATAAAAAGTCATAAAACATTGCCAATGAAATTATTTTTTATTGTCATTTTTTATAGAATTAGTTTAAAATGCATAAATTATTTAATATGTACAACCTGAATCACTAAGTCTACTGTATCTCAAAGTTTAGGTTTTGAGTTGGATCATTTGAAATTATATGTGAAAAAAAAGGTCCAAACAGAGAGCCTACCTACATTACACAATTATTTTTTAAGTAAAGAAATGAAATATCTAATATGAATACCTAGGAGTACATCTAGATGAACATTCATAACAGAAAATTAGCCAATAGAAAGGAAATGGATTACTGGAAAGTTTCAATTGTAAAAATGAAAATATAGCTATGCTTGATCTTTATTCTGTTATTATTAATAAATTTATGAGTAAGCAACGGATTTATCTCTAGCATCTAAACTTAATAGATATATCTTCAAGGTTAGGGATCACACAGATGACATGCTGTTTAGGCAACACAGCACAAATGAAGTGTTATAGATGCACATAAAACAAGAAGAATAGTTATATGGGTGTGTATCCAGTATTGAATAAGAGATTATTTACAAGCAATGCATTCATAAAAAGTTGATTGGATAAAATATTTAGTTTAAATTTAAAGATAAACAGTCCAAACAAAGGAAAATGCAAATCTATAAGAACATTATGATCAACTGTATTACCTTTTCAAAGTCATGAAAACCAGAAATAATTTAACTAAACTAAATAATGGTATTACTTTCCAGAATTCATTGACCTTGCTAGTTAGGGGGAAAGCATGGTTTATAGAATTATCCATGTCGGTCAACACAGGCACAACATTTTGTTCCATCTGGGGACCGGCATGACGAAATCAAAACAACCGCACGACAGTGGCGCCAAAACAACACCACCCATCAACGAAGGCAAGGCTTTTGCAGAGCTTTGTGACGAGTGAGAGGTTTTGTGAGACAGTACAAATGACGACTAAGCTTCCTACAGCTTCCTGGGATAAGCTTCTCAAGGCTCCTGAGACAGTCTAAATGTAGCAAAGCTTTGGCGAGGCTCAGCAAGGCCACCATGAGATTGGTGAGGCTTCGATGAGGCTTTAGAAAGTCCTTTATGAGGCTTCCACGAGATACACAACTCCTTCGCTTCTTAGTTCTCTTCCACCTAGGATTGGTGTTTAACACATCCCCTAGCATTTGGCACTTGATGCTATTGCCACGTCTTGTTCCCATTGTGGACTAAAACCATAGCTCAAAATGAGATCCCAAACCTTAGGGGAAAGAAAGTTATATTGATTGTTGTTGGTGAAATCATACTCTTAAACATGCAGTTTTGATGTTTCAACCTGGTTTAAAATCTTGTACATGCAAGACGGCTCGATCGAAATGTATCGTTCCAATAAAAATTTGAAACCACTTAAAACTATTCGGCATAGGTAATTTATGGTGTTGTGTCAATCATGTCGGTAAGTTTTGTGTTATACTAACATTAGACACCATTTGACATGCTTTTTTTAAAGCTTTTGTTACTTTTTCATTTCCTTCCTCCTCCATCCAATTCTCTTCCACCACCATATGTCGAAATGTTGATACAGTACCAAAAGAGTAACCCTCCGATTAAAATCTAGAGCTCACACTACTTAAAATTTTAAACTTTGGTTTGACTTTGAGCAAAAGTTTAAGTTAGGACTATATTGTGATTATTGATATGATGTGTCAAGTATACTGGTTAGTTAACATAGAGTGCAATGGTGGAAGTCCAAGTAAGTCAAGGATCAAATATGACAGATTGAAGTCCCAACAAGTCAAGGGCGATGAGGATATCTCAGAGACAAGGTTCCTTAACACAAAAACCTAGAAGCAAGGCTTCTTGGCATGTAATCTTGGGTGAAGTTGAGAGTCGAGTACAACTGTGTGTATAAAGGGTTACTAATGCGACTAGACTTAGGCGCAGACTTAACCTTAGTTGCTTTTCAGTTAACTAGAACTTGAGTTGACTCAAGTTAATTAAGAAAAGCATAGAATATTCTTCTGCATCTCTATTTGGAGGACAATTGATCAACCAATTGATTAATGCAAGGCCAGTCAATCAACTAGTACAAGATCAACTAACCCGACTAATGATCAAGTTGGGTCAAAATATGAGCCAATGGAAATGGTTATAACTTACATCATTCTATTCCAATAATTGATAATCTAGAAGTTTCCACAAGTATAGTCAACTAATGGAGGATTGAGTCCACCGACTGATGAGTTAATGGAAACGATTATAACAGATGTTGTTTCGTTAAAACAATTTCTGGTCAAGAAGGAATCTACAAGATTAATCAAGCAAATTCAATCAAGTTACGGTTGCAGCAAAGATCAGAGAAACATTCAATAAAAGTAGCAATTAGTCAGCTAAATTCACCCTAGGAATCAGAATGCAAGACTATTTTAGTGACCAATAAATACAGGATAAAGGAGCAACGAGAAGACAATTGAGAGTGCTCATGTTTTGTCTATCTCACTAATATTGTGTTTTGATTTGTTTTATCTTGTAATTCTCTTTGTGCTTAACTTCCATCTTATAGGAGAATATTGTAATAGGTTTCTCTATAGGAAGAAGATTGTAAAAGGTCTCTTCACCTTTGGAAGGTATACGAGAAGGAGAAAAAATAGTGGATTTTGAGAACAAACTTACCATAAGAGTCAAAGGCCTTGGAGTAAAAACCGGGAGTATTTGTATTTTTATTTGTTTTTCCTTTGTATTTTATTTTCTGTTGCGTACTAAATTGATTGAATACACAAACAAGTAAAATAAAAGCACGATAGACTATTCACCCCCTCTAGCCTCACCTATAAATTCAACAATCACTATTATAAGAGGACTATTGCATGATGTATATATAGGATTCCACCTCTAATGTGAGACTAATCTCATAACACAACCAATGACTCATAATGATACTATATCTAGCTTGTTATATAAACTAGAAAAGGATTTCACAAAAAGGAAAACCTAAACATAAGCATGAAGAAGCAAGTAGGCATCCCGTGTCCATTATAGAAGATGAGACAAGAACCTTGGAGAATATCTCTCAAGTGACCTTCTCCTTGCTAAAACATGGACAACATATGGCAGATAAATGCAATGAGAGAAGAAAAGCATTCAATTACAGTCTTGGTTTGACTGAGGATAGCATCTTGCAGGACACAAATGAGTGCAGGAAGGAGAAGATGAGCAAATTTGGAAGGACGATGTACAACACTGTTTAACCCTCTAAGAATTTTTCAAATCTTCATAGGCTCAAGTAGATCTAGTGAGAAAAAAAGCGATGAAAGCAGGATCTTGTGATGATGGGAATAGATATATCCAGAAAATAACTATTGGTATGAAAAGATCTCAAAATTTATCAGACATAAATGGGACGATCAGATGCCAAGGGAGCAATGTCCAACACAATCCATCTTCTACCAAGTGGTATATAATAGAGGTTAATGTCATGGCCTATTGAAAAAGAAAAGGCAGAGGGGAAGAAGATACAGATTTCACCACATCCTGTTGCACTAACCAGAGGACTTCAGTAAAGCAGAGGATTTCCTAGTGTGAGAGCTTATCGTTGAGAAGCTGCTGAAAGGAGTTGGTGACTGCGACACCTCACTGGCTATTTGTCTAGTTGAAGAGAAAATGAATGATTTTTACAAGTTTAACATATCTCATACGACAAGTGACCAACACACCATGGCTCCTTTTCTAGGATAGTTTTTTCTACAGATTTAAGCCCGAGTTACATGATTATAGTAGGTAATATGCTAAAAAGGTCAACTTCACTCATCTCATGTCCTCATTGTATGCTTTATCATTGTCAGTCTATCACAACCATCTAAATATGCAGTGACTCAATAACAAGGACCAATTACAACATTAGGTGTCCCAATAAATTCATCCCCCAACAGCACAACCATACCTGCACATTTATCTACTTCAGCTTTACTAGAATAGAGATGACAACATGAACAGATAGGAGTGTTCAGTGTATACCTTGTTACCAATAGCACGCCCAAATCCACATGGTACTGCTGCAGCATCAACATCACCAATATATGGCCTAAGGCTCTTCCTTGCCCTAAAATGTTAAAGAAGATAGAATAAGCACACTTAATTTAACTAGGATAGACAAGCTATCACATTTCCCAAATTTCATTTCAACAGATGAAGAGTCAAAAATAGGATTTTTTATATGATATATAAAAATTTATTGAGTATTTACCATGCGGCAATCAGTAACCCTGCCAACTGCCTAGAACCAACCCGTTGAAAAGATGATCCTTCATCTAAGGTCTTGCCAATTGCACTCAACCACCATTGACCATTAGCACTTCCTTCAAGTCCTACCTAAAAGATCATTAGAGCAGTTAAAAAATGTAGAAAAATACCAATAACAAGCATGACTGAAAACCATGGTTTAAAATCTCATGTCGTATAAAGCGGCACAAGCAAAATATCTCACGCAAGCATGACTGACACGGCGGCAACATTGACACACCCGACTCGAGGCCCCATGGTTGCACGGACCCGTGCAAGCCCCGCGAATTTTTTTTTTTTTTTGGGAAATTTTGTTTTCAATTTTATTTTTTTTTAACAGTTAATTTTTTTATTTTTTTAATAATTATTCTTTACCCTCTTAAACCCTTCTCTTTCTTCCCCATATTTTAATTTTTTATTTATACAAAATAAAATTTAAAAAATTATTGCTTTTTTCTTTAAATACATTGAAAAAAAAAAATCTCCTTAAACTAATAAATTAAATGTGAATTTAAACTAAGCCTACTCAATCCTAATTATTACGTCTAAACTTTAGTTAACCCTAAATTAATTTTTACTCAATTTTAATTTTTAAAATATTAATTTGACCTAATTGTAATTATTTATAGTAAATTAGTAATCAAATATTATAATAATATTTTTTAATTAATATATTTTATATCTAAAAAAATATCGAAACTATATCACATGGCACGATACAATACTGAAACTGTATTGTTCTAATCATAAACCAAAACTCCGATATGGTTTGAAATTTTAAATCATGCTACAAACTGCATCACAAATGAAACTCTATCATTAAAATTAAAAGTTAGGCTTAATAAGGTTGAAAATGTAATCTTAGCTGAGATTTTTAAATATAATTGAATGTTCTTCAAAGATCAAAACTATAATCATGATTTAAAATCTCAAACCGTATCGGAGTTTTGATTGATAATCGAAACTATACGGTTTTAGTATGTATTGTGTCGTGCTTATATGGTTTCGATATTTTTTAAATATAAAATATATTAAGTAAAATAAAAAATTTATTCTAAATACTAAAAAATTTAAAAAATAAAAAATAATAATTTAAAAAATATATGGGACGGGGAACTCCTATATGATAAATAAATAAATAAATAATTTATTATATATTTTTGAAATTAAAATAAATAATATGAAATAATTTTATTAGGGTTTGATTAAGTCGGTAGATTATCCCTATCATAGCTAGGAGTTGGTTGAATATGTTAATATAAATTTAATTATTAAATCCAAGTTTAATCTCGCACCCGTGACCCCGTGAGAGGTCGGCGCGGCCTTCGGATTGCGGCAGTCTCCACGGCACTTTGTCGCGGGATCATAGCGGCCTCTGCTACCTCTCGCGGGATCAGGGAGGCCATGGCAACTAGTGGTGCAGGCAATGCGGTGCCAAACGAACTAGTCATTCCACCCGTTTTGTCCGGCACGGTACAAAATTTTAAACCACGACTATAATTTTACAATAAAGTTCACCGTATATTTCCAAAAATCATAATACCCCAATACGAGTTACAATTACTACCAAACATTACCAAGTGAAGTAAGCAAGCAGCGCTAAAGCATAAAGGACTAAGCACATATCTCAACTAGACATTGTTAAAATAGACCCTAATTATTTGTTCATTTCTGAGACATAATTAAAAAGATTAAATTTTTTGTATATTAGGGTAATTAAATAGAAGAGGACTGTATTTCACCCTATTTACATTGCCACTTGGCTAAAATTTAAAGTCCGAAACATTAGTATTATTAACATGTTGGGCTGTTTGGGTTGGCTTTGGACTAAACTGACTCAAACCAACACATGGAATGACTTAATTTAACTATAAAAAGCATGTTAATTAAATATGACATCAGCAAGATTAGTAGCACATGACCTTCTATGTAATTATCCTAAATGCTCAAACTATTAAGAAAGAGACAAATGTATGTACAAATTATTATCCTATTACGTAAAATCTCAGTGCAGCAAATTGAGGCATGGCATTCAGTTTATCAATGATATTTCAGAAAATATGAGCTCAATGCTACCCATAGTATTTAAACAAACAATACAACAAAATGGACAAACCGATGACAGATTGGACATGGTGATTATTAATTTGTTGTTTACAAAAGAAATCATCTCTACTGATTAGAATTATGTTCTTAAGTTATTCTAGGGTTGAACTTGGTTAGCTTAGATTGCCTAGTGACCTGGGCCAAAAGTTTATGTTAGAAAAAGAATTGTGTTCAAAAATAATAGAGGGATAAAAAATTACAGTTTCTTTAGCAGCAGCCATTGCAAGGAACCCAGCCCCCATTTCCACTTCTTGCAGTCCAACAACAACCAATCCAACGTCTGATGCAGAACTACCCAACCAGGAAATGAGTGAATCATGAGATGCTTTTCCTTGTCCCACGTTCCAAGTCCCAACCAAAATCTTGATATTCTCCAATTTTGTGTAAGATAGCTTCCTATTTGCCAACTCTGTCCGCAAAAAACCATCAAGAGGTCCAGGAGATCTAATATTCCACCCGCGAATGCCACCATGATGTGCTAATGTATATATATAAGAGCCACCAACAGCCATTTTTATGACTGCACTGCTATGTGCAATCCATTCTCCAAGAAGATTTCCATCAAGATCCATAACCTGAACTTTGCCACTGACATGACCTACCCACACCCTTGGCCCATATGTACAAATTGATTGAACAGAAGAAGAATGATGTTGGAATTCTTGTAGGAGATTGCCACTCCCATCCCACTGGACTACTGAGCCATTTGTGCATCCAGTCCATACCATTCCGTCCATTGATACAGCTAAAGCTTCTGTTCTTCGATGATCTTCCCCAAATGTTCCCTTAACTGCAACTCTGCGAACAACATCAGCTGCTCCCATCAGAGCATTACGGGAACGTTGGAAAAAGCTAACCGACCCTTGTGACTTTTCCTTCTTTGATGATAAAGCAGATTTTGCCTTCGTGTCATCTTCAGCATATGGATCTTGTGTGGATGATAGATCAAACCTCGTCTCTACCTGTCCATCAGTACCAAACACTTTCAGTAGGTCCCTTGTACGGGAATCCCTGCAAGAAACAATTGTACATCTGAAATAATAAGGCCAAGCTATAAAATTAACGAGCAGCGGAAACACTTAAAAAAATATGTCTGCATACCATAAAGAAAATATAAAAGTACCAGCAGTCCACACTTTAGACCTACAATTGTCTGATACCATATATTTTATGTCCACATTAGGTAATGTGCAAACACCATTGATAGTAAATTTGCTTCGTAGGTCAATATAAGACCTCTCAATTAGTAAAGCAGCCACATGTCGCTCTTCTGCAGTCAGAGAAAGGGCCTTTTTGATGGCATCCCACGACCAGACCTTTATAACACCACCCTCGGAACCTGACCATATTTCACCTGTAGTTGAAAGTTGCATCTTTATATGTGAGAAAGTGTAATATCTCCAAAATCTCTGAAAAGGAGTACAGTGATATAATTTTCACTCCTACAAGTTTTGGAGGACAAACCATTAAAATAGGGTGAAATCTTATGAATGTTATGTAGCAAGCTGTGGTCTTTAAACACAACAAGAAAGTATCATTCACCATTGATAGAAGAACAAAGAAAGTAGATATTTGTTTTGCATATTTCATGCAGAGCTCTATTCCCCAATTTTGCTAAATAAAAAGAAAACGAAAAGATAAACTATTCCCCAATTTTGCAAAATAAAAAGAAAACGAAAAGATAAAATATTATCTTTTCGTTTTCTTTTTATTTAGCAAAATTGGGGAATAGAGCTCTGCCTGAAATATGCAAAACAAATATGTACTTTCTTTGTTCTTCTATCAATGGTGAATCGCACTTTCATTCAATGAAAAAAAAAACTTATCTCATAGACATAGATTCTTCCTTTTCCTATGTATGAGGAAAAGTCCCCCTAAATTTGTATCATATCCTAGAAAAATATACCTTTGAAAAAAGGATTGAGATGAAACAACTAGTTAGTATGTAAAGCATTTTTTCAAGGTAGTCAGAAGCAGTCTAAGTAATCTTTTTCATCCTTTCACCTATGTTTTTCACCTGTGTTTACTTAGGAGCAAATCACACCTAAGGAATGCAGTAGAGAAGGAATACAATAAAAATGAATTCCTTAATTTGGTTTGTTGGAATCCATATTTCATTCTCAGTCCTATGTTTCTTTTGTATGAATGTTTCAAGTAATAGATTTTTTTTATATTCTTTAGGTTATAGATAAGAAATAGTTCTACTATACTGAACTAGATCAACTAGAGACATTATGTTTGGTCCATCCAACCAACTTGAGCTATTTGATCAGCTTGATCCACTTAATCTGCGTAGCCTACTCAATCCATTTGACTCGATTGGTGGTCCCACTCACTTAACTCATCTGGATCTAGCACGCCTAGTCCAGACAAGCTAGACTGACTGAATGGCCTGGACCCTTCGTTCAATCCATCTTGCCCTTGACCAACCTAGCTCATTAGGAATATGCATTCCATGGAGAATGAAATAGAATAAAAAATAAGTATTCCATGGAATGATGCAAGGAATTCCTATGAAAGATAATGAGTGAATAGCAATTTGAGGAGAACTGACATTTCAAGTTCATTTTCATTACCAAACATAGGATTTGTTATTCTATGTGAAATCATAAAATATAAAATAGCTATTCCTGCTAACCAAGCGCAACATAAGTGAAGAGAAAAGAAAAGAAATGAACTCTATTATCGTATTCTCATTCTATTTTGTTGGTCTTATTTAGAATTGAAGGGAGGGAAATACTCTCACTCATTTACATCCATTTTTCACCCATTTTGGAATGAAATACAACAGAAGAAATGGATGGATGACTGAAATTTCTTCTTCTATTTCTTTCTAAGTAGAGAAGAGGGAACGATCATTTTATTTCACTTTTTGCAAAGGGAAACATGGTTTAGATAGAAAGTACCATAAGATGTGATAACCATGGATAACACAGGAGACCGGTAGTGAGCCTGCCACGCAAGGCCTTCTCTAAATGGGGGAGCACCACCGCAGCGACCACTGGCAGGATCAACCGAAGCAGAGCCAGAATCATCCGAGGCAGAACTCACATTGACGGGTAGTTCCATCTTCCAAGACCTAATCTTTCCATCCTTGTGCCCGCTCCAAATCAAACCATTGCTAGCGTCAACCTCCAAGCACAGCGTCGGCGACGCGCGGCACGACTCGTTAAACGGCGCGCTCTTCTCATCGCCCCGCCTCACCATCACGCCGGGCTTCCAGTCCTCGAATACCGCGTCGAGATTCCACACCCGGAGGCCTGACTCCTGGCCAGCCCAGAGCAGCGAGCCTGCGCAGGCAATGGTGCGAAGGAAGGAGCCGGCCTGGGTCTCACGCAACGCGTGAGGGCGCACCTCAAGTGGGGGAGGGCGGCTGGGGTGCATGGCCGCTCGGGTCGGCACGCGGAAGATGCCGACCCCGCCACCGCTGCCCATGAACTCGGGAACCGTATTGGGGGCGCCGCCGAACTCGGACATGGCGCGCTCTAGGGTCAGGTCATAATCGCCGTCGGAGGATGAGCCGAATCGGTGGTCGAGGGAGAAGTGGTTACCGAAGGATCCCCCGAGGATATCGGATACGGACGACTCGATGGGGGCGGGACGAGGGGGGGAGAAGAACTCCTCGAGAGAGGAGGAATGCTGATGGCGGTAGGTACGGCGTGAGGAGGTGATTGAGGAGGATGAAGGAAGGGGGTGGTCATCTCCGGGGATTGAGGAGGGCCGGATGCTGTGGTCGTCCTCGTCGAGGCTCTGCTTGCGGAGGGCTTGGCGGCGTGACGCGCAGGCGAGAACGGCATCTCGGTTAAGGGGCTGGCTGTAGGAGATGCCTTTTCGAGAGGGCTTCCTAGCCACGAGATCGCCGACGGGGTCGTCGTCCTCCTTGCTCTCCTCCATGGGCGGAAGCGGATCGACGAGTAGCAGCAGCACGAGGGATGGAGATTGACGGGGTGGAATGTGAGCATAATGATGATGGTGGAATGGGTCAAAGGAGAAGAGCGGAGGAGGAGGGAAGGGGCGACATTAGCGCCGGAAAAGACGGACGTCTCCCACTTCGACTGCTCTTTTCCGGTCTCCACCCCGTCTCATTGCTTTCATGCTTCCGGACCCGGTTCGACAGGAATTGCAAAAACCGGCACCTGCAGCGATCATATATTCCAGTTGCTCCCTGATTTTTTTTTTTTTTTTTAAGACTATAATTAGTCAAGCAAATAAACATACAGAGTCGTTCAGTCGAGCATTTGTTCCGCAGTAAAGTACTCTTGATTTGAATTTCAGTTACGATGATGCATTATTATTATTTTCTTATAGTAAAATGAAAAATCTAAAACGTTAGCTCTGAGTGTGGATCCATTTGTATTAAACCGGGAAAAAGGACGTCCATCTTCCAGGTTAATTGAGTCCAAACACATGAATTATCATAATCAATAAATAAACATACAAATCG
>JBAMIE010080023.1:0-17231 GCA_037177295.1 Kaempferia parviflora
CTTCTTTGCTAGCTTGTTCCAAGCTAGTTTAAGCTTATGTAAGCACATGCTTAGGAGTAGTTTAAGTCATTAATAAGTATGTTTAGAGATTCATGAAATTATTCCGCAAAAGTTTTTATTTCGTGAATCTTCTTACATAAGTATAGCAGTCAGTTAGTAGCGGATCGTCCTTAGACAGTAGCCAGTAAGGGCGGTCGCTACACAAGATGTGTACGCAAGATCACGAAAGCAAGGTGTATTATTTGTATTGCTGTACATTGAATTCCTTGGTTTCGAGTTGTATCTTGTGTGGATCTTGTATGAGGTTTCTCCGTCTCCGGTAGTTACCGAGAAGGAGTATTTGTTTTATAGTGAAGAGTGGTGTGTGTGTGGATTATTGAACTAGTTACCTCTTCTTGAGGTGGATACCAAGTAAATCTACCGTGTTAGCATTTGGTTGAGTCCTTCGTCTAGTCTTCCGCTGTAAATCATCGACGACGAAGCGATCGGAGCCATTCACCCTCCTCTAACTCTGGAAAGGTCTTCAACATCTTCTTCTTCAAATGTTTGCACCAATGATGGAGATTGCGCTCAAGAACTTCTTAAAAGTGAGATAACACGAAAATCTTGGCTTGAGATGGAAACTCTACCCCTTCAAACGTTCCCATTTTCTTTTATATGAGCCTTTGAATTAAGGTCTTTATTTCGAACATCAATCGATTGTTGTACCCTATCAATCGATTGATATGATCTCCGATAACTATTCATGCCCTTGAACGACTATTGAATCTTCTGAAATATGTTTGATTTTGTTGATAATTTGAACACTAGTCGACTAATATAAACCATCATTCGATTGATGCAATCAGTTGAATTGAACAAGCGAGGTCAACTCGCTTCTGTTCACTTCATATCGACATTAGTTGATTGATGTACACCATCAATCGACTGATCCCATTAGTCAAATTGAGCATGCGAGCCCGATTCACTTTTGATCGGTTCCACATTGACATTAATCGATTAATGTAACAATCAATTTACTGATAGTCCGATTCAAACTTTTCCATTTGTTTTCTAGAGTACTAGTCGATTGTTTCCTAAATCAATCAATTGCTTCCTAAATCAATCAATTGCTTCACTTTTATCTGCCTTCCTAAAGGTTGAATTCGCCTAAGTCTCTATCCTTGTTCCTGAGTATTGATGGAGATAATCCTCTTATTGTCTGGACTTTCGTGCCTAGAGGTTCCTCGTCTCTGAGTCTTTATCCAACTTTGCATCCTATCCACGATTTGCTCGGGCTCCTTCTTTTGCCAATTATTTGGTCAAAAATCTTCTTGGACTTTTCATGCCTTATATCTGGTCTTCTGATTTGCATGGACTTCATCTTACCAAGAATTTGATCCTTGACCTTTTCTGAACTTTCCTTTTCTTGCTTCCGATCTCCAACCTATACGGACTTTTCCCTGCACACTTATCACACAAGTAAGGTCTCATTTCATTAGCCTTAACTTAAATGTTATCAAACATCAAAATTATATTCCTTGAGCATGATTGCATCAACTTCCTAAATATCCATTGTTCGACTCCCAACTATGATGCACTGTAAGATATTTTTCTCCAGTGAGATGACAACCTGGGACGTTGGCTATTGAGTGATGAGATGCTTGTATGCTTGTACTTCTAGATTTACCCTGGTAGGTGATGGAAAACTTCTGTGGGACTAAATCAGTCACATTCAGGATTAATCGATTTGAGAAACCGAAACTTAATTTATCTAAAAAAAAACACACACACATACTGTATCTTTTATTTCAAAAACCTTTCACCCGGTAACCTTTCATCTCAATAAAAGGAATCTAAATCGTTGTATCTTGAGAGTAATTGCCTATAAATCATAAGCACTTTTGTAGAGTATCTTGATAGTCAACCGGGTGTGTAGAGAGTTTAAATAAGACAAGAATCATGATATCATACTGGGCTCTATTGATTTGAATTATTGATTCATCATCGATTCATTGTTAAGCTGACTAACTAGACTCAACTATTAGATTAATCCAAATAGTGTCAATCAATCCATATAATATTTTTTTTTAAAAAAATATAATGCCCTTATAAAGTGTGATGTAGTGATAAAATAAGAGTAATACAAGGGTTTAAATTCCAAATGGATTTCTATTAAGCTGAGGGAAGACCGGCTAACTTTAGATGCCCTAAAATTAATCGGATGAAGTTAACCTTAAATTATACGAGAAAATAAAAATAAGTGTTCATTTAATGAGTAGCATACTTTTAATTTTTGCCAATATTATTTGGAATATTGTCTCATTGACGCTGTTGGCCATGTAGATGTAGTCCCTATTATAACGAGGCTTTTAATGGGAATAAAACGAGGCGACCGAAGTTAGAGATGCACGAAAGACACCCTCGGTCTTCCTCCCGTAGCCCGTAGGTTAAAGTGACTTTTTTTTTTGTACCCTCGCCGGAGTCTTGAACCACCAATTTTATTCTCTTTTCCTTCTCATCCCATCGCCGGCGCAACTTCCGCATCCGTGACGCTGTCCTTAACAACCTCTCCTCTGGCTTATCTCATGGCCACAGGCGCCGCCGATCCCTCTTCCCCCTCCACCTCCCCACTTGCCTCACAGGCCGCCCGCCACCCCTGGCCTCAAGTCAACGGGGCGGAGACCGGGGCTACTCCCGCCGGTGTCCGGCCTTCCCCTTCCTCCCCGTCGCCGGTCGTCGCGATCCCCGGCCAGGAGATCTCAGATCGATCCTCTCAGGAGGTCCCTCCAGAAGACGCGTCTAGGACTTCATCGGACGCCACCCAAGGTAAGAAGCAGGCTTGGATGCGACCGACCGATGTGTCGGCGAAGGCGGGCGCCGCAGTGATTGGGGGAGCCGCGTCTTGGCCCGCTCTCTCGGAGTCCGCTAAACCCTCCCCCAAATCATCCTCGTCCGATGCCCTGAAATCCCTTTCTGATGCACCGCTTTCTGCGCCGGCGGTGAGATTTTCCTGATTTTGGTCGAATTGCATAGGTTTCTAATGGCATCGATCTGAGCTGCTCTGGTAATCTATTTTATGGTTCTCTATTCTGCTTAGGGCTCTGCGACGTCTACTTCTTCGCCAAAACCCAACTCTAATCCTTCTCTACTCCGGAACCATGGGACTCCTGCCCGTCAGAAATCAATGAAACGCGGCGGAGGCAGTCATATTAGTAGCAGTGGCACAGCTGCTGATGGCGGGATGCCACTGCCTTCACCACCACCTACTTCGTCACCTATGGCAAATTCGGAGAAGCATCAACCTTCAGAAGTCACACTCTCACCTCGAGATCAAATTCCCAGAAAAAGCACTAATTGGGACCGTGGAAACACCACAGGCGGGTCTGGGTCACATGCCGATGATGGTGGCGACCGTAGAAGCTATGGTGGCAACCGGAGGTGGAACAATGGTGGGGGTGCTGGTTCTCACAACAATTATAGTAACCACCGTGATATTGAGCGTGGAGCCTATGATGGATATCGTCGCAATGCAGGTGCCTCAGATGTTCGCATGCAGCCGCGGAATACCAGGCTAATCAGGCCGCCTACACCAGTGTCACCTCCTTTCCTTGGCCATCCTCCTCCTCAGGCGGGGCCTTTTGGGAATCCAATGGTCTTTCCTGGTAAGTTATCTTATCTGAATCTTTGATATGCTGTTCTCCTTGATAGTTCCGGTATGGATCATCTATCATGGTGATGATTTTTAATCTGCCTTCAGATGTACCTTCTCCTGTCTTTTATATTGCTACTCAGACACCTCCTGGAGGTGTTCCCTTCGTACCTCATCCAGCAGTGCCTCATCAAATGTTTATTCCAGCTATTGATCCACAGCGTGCCAATTTATTGAAGCAGATAGATTACTATTTCAGGTGAACATTCCTTTTGCCATTTGATTCTGGTTTTTGTAATAATTTAAGGTGTGTTTGAATTCATAGCAATTGCTTTTCTATCCTCCAGTGCAGAAAACTTGTGCAGGGATGTTTATTTGAGGCAGAACATGGATGAACAAGGATGGGTTCCAGTGTTTTTGATTGCTGGTTTTAATAGAGTGAGTAAACTATAATTGCCTACCTTTTATTTTTCCTGTAATCAGTTCATGTTCATACCAAGTATCCTTTGGAACTCTAGCTATATGTCACCTTTGTTGTGTATGGTGCTACAAACTGTTATCTGCATGTTTAACATAAGCTTATTCTAAACTTTCCCTCTCAATTATTGAAGAGCAGGTAATTTTTTTTCTGCATAAATGTCATAAATCTCCTATTTAATAGGTTGCAATTATATTTCCTTAGTTATCAAATAATTCAGTGCATTTTTGTTTTCTTTTCTCGTTTGGAATTTTGAAGCAAGTGTACCATGTTGCATCAGTTTTACATAATTTGTTTTTATAAAATCAATGCATATGTTTAAAATAAATAATGTAGAATCATTCTCTATTATATATTTATCTTTAAAATTTTTAGAGGAAGTATTGATATAACAACTAAAAATTATGAGTCTAGTATTTGGAGCTGCCTAATTATATCTATATCTATATTCTATTATTGAACTATGTAAAACTATATTGTTAGAAATATCCAAATTTTTTGAATCATTTTAATTATGTTAAGTAGTGATTCTTTACTCCTTTCATCTCTAACACATTCAACTTGTCTGGATACAAGATGTACTACATTTTACATAACTTAATTGCTTCTTTTGTCTCTCAATTTATCACCTGTTATTGATGCACCTAATTGCTATTGAATAATAGTAAATTTACTTCTTCTAACAAGCTTAAATATTTATCTTACGTCTTGTTTGGTAAGTGAAAATTTTCTGTTTTCAGTTTGCAGCTTTCAGAAAATAAAATAGAGTTATTAAAAGTAAAAAATAAAACAATAAAAACAACAACAACAAAACCTTATCCCATTAGGTGGGGGCGGCAAAAATAAAAATAAAATTTTCTCACATCTTTAACCTCTAATAATTAAATGTATAAAAAAGTTAATTCTATTTATTTTATTTATCTTTTCAACTTTCAAATCCTATTTTGGTATTTCCTAAGTATTGAGAAAGATTATCAATTTTTTTTTTTTTCTAAAATTATCCGAACCAAACAAGGCCTTAACTTTCTCATCTTTGTATAGGTTGTTAGTTAAAAGTTAAACAAGCGGACAGTAAGTAATAATATGCTTATTTATCATATCTTTATCAGTATCTTGTTATTGATTGGTAGATCCAACACTTGTGGAGATTTGTTTTCCATCTATCCTAAGGATTCTAACAATCCTGTTATTATTATTGGAAACATCTTAAATATTAAATTTTAGTTATACTCAACTTAAAATCTTTACTATATTTAGTTTCTCTCTGAAAATCATGTTTTAAATGTATATTGTTACAACATCATCAATAAATATAACATACATCAAGAAGATTTAATATGATTATTAGTTTATTTATTCATTCTCAGCAAAATTTTATAGTCTTAAATGCTCAGATTCAATTATATGGATATCTCCATTCATTGAACACTGTGTGAGACTACATCATTAGCAATACATATATCTCTTAAGATTACTTTTAGTTAGATACTTAGAGTAACTGGAGTTGTTTGGTTTCATGCCATCCCTTGCAAGTTCAAGTATAATCGATTCAACTTATCTAAGTATAAAATCTTTGAATTGCCTTATGCCATCTTTACAATAGTTTTAAAGCTACTAGTACATAGACATGTTTATCACATCAGTATAGTTAATATATTTTTTTAAACATTCGCTATAGTTATCTTAGTTAATACATTTTTTGTTAATTAATAAAAATCATAAGAAAATAAATCTTTTTCTCTTTTCTTTTCATTAGTTATCTTATTATATAATTAATAATGTAATCGATCTTCCAAGCAGCGGATCAATTTAATTTAGATTTTGTATTCCATCTCTTTTTCTTATCTGAAGCACTATTTCCTAAAGTTTCATACTCATCAGCTAATTTAACTAAAAGTATTTCTTCTATTAATTAGATTTTTTTATTTCTCAAAATTTTGACAAATGACTTGGTCAAATTATACCTTAATATTCTAAATTTTCCAAATTTGGAAAATGTCCCAACCTCTCCCTTTGTCTAATAGTCTAAATGTACTTTCTTGTACCACCTCCAACTGTAGATATATTGCACGTCAACTTTTGGCAAAGAATTGACATATTCCTAATTTTTTGTATCTTTAAAATCCACATGACATCAATATTTTCAATCTCTTCTTTCAAATATCCTCTTCATACTTTTGAAAAGCCTTACATTAGTTCCTTAAAATTGCATCTTTTACTCCTGGAGAACTAGAAATAATTATTTTCGTACTGTTTCTAAGGCCTACATCTAGCACCATTAATTGGTTTTGATTAGTTAAGCATTCCCCAAATATGATCTTATAGGTTTTGTACTTTACCTTTGTGGTCAATTAAAATCCTATTGAACTGATGACTTTTATTCTTAAATAGGAGTTGAATGTCCATTTTTAAAATGAGCAACAATAAGATATTTCAAAATCCAAATTCCTATTACTTTATTTCTTTCCATTTAAATTTCTTTCTGGTAAATGTTTTTCGATCATAATATGCGATGAATTCTATTTGATTTGATGATGCAATCCTACTTGTAGTACTAACAACAAATTGTGTTAGTCGTTAGTATTGAAGAGCGATTTCATGGATCTTTTATCTCAATTGAACTCCATGCAAGATTATATCACTAGTCATATGTAATCTAATAATAATATAGTTTTATTTGTTCTTTGCTACCTATCATGCATTCAAATCTAATGGATTCAACTTGTGTCATAGTTTTTACTGGTCATCTTTGAACGTGTTATCATTTTAGTCCATGCTTTTCTCATTTTATTGTTTAATGAATCTATATTTTTTTTACTGGTCATCTTTTGGATTAGTAATATTCTTTATTATCTTTTTTAGTAATCTCACACTCACATGCACAAATTAGCATTCTCAAATTTGACATTTTGTTCTTGTTGTGTCCTACTACCTACTGTTTTGACCAAAACGACTGTCTTGTCTTACCATTCTCACATAAGATTCGTTCTGCTAAGAGACACACGAAATCACACAAGATTCCAAAACTTCTTTTATTCCAACCATTCATTCTTTATATTATAATGATGTCTTTATCAATATCAAATATATCCATTATATTATTATTTTTACTTGTTGAAATTTCTTGGCCAATCATTTTAATTATTTCTCACTTCTTTTAGTATTGTTGAAATTACATTTTTATTTAATTTTGGTGCTACTTAAAATCTATAGTTCATCGACATAATTGACACAATGATATAGAATAGATAAGATGTGCCTAGTAGTATTAAATTTTGACAATTTATTAGAACGATACATTTTTAATTTTTAATTGTGCCTTACATGATATGAGGTTTTACACCATGATGCCACTTTCATTATTAACATTGATACTAAAGCCTGTTTTGAAATTGTGTTGTGCTTAGAGACATGATTGAGTAATCTTTCCCATGTTTCCTGTCCCAATTAATATCATATTATATTACACTCATGTATAACAAACTTTCATAAAGAACTACAACCACAACACCCAAAATCTTTATTTCACTAAGTAGAGTCAGCTATATAGATCCTCCGATGTCATTGGGCTCGATCTCTTATTATATCCTCATCATTGCTAACCAAGTCTTCTTTAGTCGTCGTATTCCTCTATTTGTCACGGTTTCATATTTCCTAATAGGATGCTTAAGTAAGTGCCCGCACCATCTTAAATGCATAGTTTTTCCTCAATAGGCAAACCTCGACAATTATACTTTCACTATTTTGTTGATTGAGATATTGTGATTATTTTTGTCATTTATTTTTTGTTTTAATCTAATTGACTATACGATTCTTATAGCTTTATTTTGTTGAAGTAAATAAGTTAAGTGGAAGGTGATTAATAATGTTAAATTCATCATAATTTATCTAATGCATGTTGAAATGTACCGAGTGTTGATATAATATGGTATGGTAAAGATTTAATTTAATTGATTATCTAATTATTATGGTTGTGCTTCTAGAAGTAGAAAAGCTAAGTGGAAGAGAATTGAAAGGTGTAAAACTCTTCTGAATTAATTTTGAAATTCTGTGTTGGCATAATTTGATATAACAAAATTTTAATTTAATTTACTACCTAATTGCTATAATTCTGTAAATATACCTTTGATCGCATTATCCTTTTTAAATATTTTTTTCATATCAACTATACAACTTTTATATTGAACTTTTCAGTAGATTAAATTTAAAATTAGAATTATGTATTTTTTTTGATTTTTTTCCTATATTATTTACCCTTCTATACTTATGCTTCAAAGTATTATTTTATTGCAAATTAATAACATAATCATATGATCATGGTCTCATTCTATCTCTTTATTCATCATTTGCATATTGAGCATATTGAGGTACTTAGATGGTGAAGGCATTTTCTGTTACTTATCAATGATAATTATAATCCATTAAATTAAAACTCAAATTCATAAGGAAAAGTCTTCGATACTGGTTTACTCTGGGACCTAGCATGACCCTTGATTTTGTTATTCAGATTTGAGACTGACATTAATGGTTTTTAATGCATGTATATGCATATTTTTGGCATTTCTTTTTTCCCCTTTTGCAATGATTGATAACTAAATTTTAACATGGTTATGCAAAACCATTATCTTTAGCTACAATGATCTCCATAACTGAAAATTTAAAATATTGTTGTATGATAGATTAGACTTATGACCTAGGTATTTTATCTTCCTTACCCGAGTTAATGAATTATTTATGAGAAAATTAGGTGACATGCATATTAGAATAATATGTAGATACTTCACAGGATACTTTAAAATAACTATTGTTTTTTCTTCTTTCTTATAGACAAGACAATGTCGACTAGTATATTATTTTGTATTGATTTAAAAACATCAGCTATATCACATTAAGGTTACTGATGGTGAAACATAGACTATATTTGCTAACCAATTTTGTTGTTTGTCTTTAGGGTTTCCTTCCAGAAAAATATTCCTTTGTAATAAAAAAAAACTGAGATGGTATCATTTATATTCCAACAATTGGATGTCTGGTTATTAAAAACAATATTGGGATTGGGATCTTATAGGCAAATAGTGCAAGTATTGTTGCAGCTGATGTGTAGGATTAATGAAATTGGAATCAATAGAAAACATAAAAAAATGACAAAGATATGATAAAATTACTGTATGCAACAAATTGCCAATTTTTTTTTTTTAATTATATGTCAAGGCATCTCTAATTTTTAGTAATGCAACAAGCAAATATTGTCATATTTATTAATATAAAATTAATAAATAAAAATATAAAATCATATTTTTTTAATCATACATAGTAACTCTAGATTGCATTTAAAAAATATGTGTTATTATTTCATATTCAATGTTATAATGTTTAATCAAGTCTCTTACTATTATTCAAATTAATTTTTAGTTAGTGTTAGTTTCAAGATTATCGTTGAACAAGCTAGATTTTTGCATTCTCTATTGATCCACGATAATGACTATTGACTCACGATAACCTCCCTCGATGGACAATAAGGGAGAGAGATTTATGAGTTGTCGATTCTAATGAATTATATTAAGGTTGAAGTAATGATCCTTGATCTTGATCTCATTGTGAATCTTGAGCTATAGCAAGGTTAAGAAAATCAAGAGGGTGATAACACTCTCTCATTTCCGTGTTAGGATTCTCTAAGAATCAAGCTAGGATTAAAGAAAAGGTTAAACCGGTCACTTTGTTTTTAAAAATCATCTCAATTTGTCCAAAGCTTACCACAATTTTATCCATTTTCATTCTCAATTTGAATTACACAAGTTTAAATGGATTTCAATAATTCTCTGATATAATTTGACTGTATCTATTTTTTAATCTATAATTTATTTAAACTTCTCTTGAATCTTTGTGAGATATCGATTTCTTTGAAAAGAATTGGATTGAACCTTACCAATAAGTGAGCTGCATCATTATCATGTGATTTTACCAATTATACATGGAAGTGCGACTGTATCAATACAAGGAAGTGGGAGGGCTACATACCAACTTGACTTCTATTTGGGCAAAAATTAAAACGGTGCCCCTTATTTTCATTATTATCAAAAGGGCTCTCCATCCTATTTTTCATTCCACCTTGTTGCAACACTATTATAGCAGGTTTGGCTAAAGTTGCCACAATAGTGTTGAGATGAAAAATAAGATGGGACATTGTTTTGATTTTTTTTTGTCAAGAAAGATGGGACATTGATCTCGATGTAATTTGTCCTGTTATATTATACTGGATTATAAGCAATATTGATAGCTAACTTATAGTTGCAATATAATTTCATAGGCTCCTCCCACTTTATTTTGAGATCTTTAAGGATGATCTTCAACCATAGTAGTTCACACACACTTTGAGCCATAATAGCCCTAAATTCTGCATTTGCACTTGACCGAGCTATCACATTTTAGCTTCCCAATAAATTTTGAGAACCCTGCCTTGTCTACTGCCTATCATCATTCACCTTTCCAAGTTTGTGATTGGCTCAATCAGAGTTGAAGCAGATTTACACGCTAATTTATTAGTTTCCTTCAAGAGGTCAACCACATACTTTGTTAGGAAATGAAGATACTTTGCCGAGATAGATCTATTTCTATCCTAAGGAAGTATTTCAAATTTTCCAAGTCTTTGATCTTAAATTCCTTTGCCAAACAGTTTTTCAAGATCTTCATTTTTCTTCTCATCGTTCCGGTAACAATTATCATCCCGAAAGCCGTGTGTTTAATGAATAATCTATGATCACTTTGACTTTGTTCACCTTTGTAGACCTACTGAACTAAGCTCTTGGAGAGTCCATATAATAACCTTGCTCCCTTTGATCTCTCCTCTAAAGCCCGATCGAATCTCCATATATATATATATATATCTTTTCTTCTAAGTCACACCATTAAGGAAGTCATTCTTTACATCTAACTATTGTAAATCTCAAATGCAATTTGTGGCAAGGACATAGAAGCCTCACTGTATTCATCTTAGCCACCGGTGTAAATGTTTCTTGATAGTTCACTTCATAGGTTTGTGTGTACCCCTTAGCAACCAACCTCACCTTATATTTCTCTAGAGACCTATCTGATCTGTACTTCATCATAAACATCCATTTGCATCCCACTGCTCTTTTATTTTGTGTCAACTCTATGAATTCCCACATTTTGTTCTTCTCAAGTGTCTCCATCTTTATTCTCATAGTTTCTCTCCATTTCTCATTAGATAAAGCCTTAGATAAGGCATTAGGGATTGGGATGATATTTAAATTTGCTAAGAAACTAATATGTGAAGAAGAAAATTGTGAAACAACACTGACTTAGCTAATGGATATATTGGATATTTAGTGTACTCTTTTATCCCTTTTCTTAAGGCAATAGCTAAATTATAATCAAATGAAATAGGAGAAGAAATTGGGTTTGTGCATTCATTTTCAGGAGTAGAAGTTGAGTTTTGAACTTCCACAAGATTTGGTTCTTGTGGAAACAATTCAGGCTGTAAGAATGACTCTTGTGAAGATGATCTAGAATGAGATGAGTAAGGCTATGAGATGGGTAGGTTAAGAAAGAGTAGATTTTCTACCTTATCTTCCTCAACAGAGCCAAACTCCCTTTGAAGATAAGACTAGAAAAAAAATGATTAGTCTTAGTAAAAAAATGATATCAACAGAGATAAAATTTTCGCATAGGTGGGTGATAACACTTGTAGCCTTTTTTTGTGTTGGAGAATAGACGACAAACATACACTTGATTGCTCGTGGATCTAATTTACCTGTGTTGTGGCTAGACACATGAACAAAAATAGGATAGCCAAAGACTCGAGGAGTCAAATTATTTGTGGTTTGAATATTAAGATAAAATTGAAAGAGGAGTTGCATATGAGTTTGATTGCCCAAAATTTTAGTGAGTAGTCAATTCATAATCTGGGCTATAGGAAGGATAATTTCCCCTAATATGATTCTGTAACTTAGTTTTGGAAAAGCATAGCATGGGTTGTGGCAAGTGTCCATTTTCCCTTTCAGCATTCCGTTCTTTTGAGGATCAATGCAAGATAACTCATGAATTATCCCTAGTAGAAAATATGGTGAAAGAAATTGGTTAAAATTATCCTCCGCATTATCTGATCAAAACCTTTTTTACTTTGACATCAAATTGGTTATACGTCATGACAATGAATGAAGTAACTATGCTACCCGAGTACCAACTCAGCTACCCGGGCAATTTATATTTGAGAAAGATAATCCACGAGACTCTAGTGCAATATCAATGAAAGAAACAAACCACCAAACTCGGAATTCCTATAGGGGCCCATATATTAGTATGAATCAAATAGAAAGGGAAAGTCTTTAAAATTGTAAATGAAGGATGGTCAAAACGTAATGTTGACACCAAATGAGGTCATTATTTGAAATAGAAAAATAAAACTACCATGCTTGACACTAGGCGAGTGTGTGCCCGATGCATTGAGATAGTAGAGACTATCCTTTTCCTTAGCAAGTTCAATTCTCTTTCCCAAAATCTAATCCTAAATACATAGTGAGAGGATAATATAAGACATTACAATTTATATCATGGGTTAATTTGTGAATAGACAGGAGACTAGTACATCTTTTAATAACAAGGATGGACCACCATGGTAACAAAACCATTAATAATAATAATTTTTCTAGTTCTAGGACTAGATGAATATGTTGTAAAATGGACCGGGGAGATGTCATGTTATTTGTAGCTCTTAAGTCTAATAACCCAAGAGTCTTTTATAAATTGATCTTAGGTATGTAATCCATGAGAAAGAGACTTACCAGAGAATGCTAATGAACACGGTTGCAATAAACTTTGAAGATTTTCAATCTCGGCCTGATTAAAGTAGTCAGGAGTATTCTCTCTAGGAGGTTGTTAGGTCAAGTTTTGTGGAATGACTTATGAAACTTGATGAGCTTGTTGAATTTTTTGATCACCCAACTGGCCCATTCTTGACTTGAAGTAGTGGGTTTTCATGCAATTTCCAACAACGATCCTTGGTATGTCTTTGCTTCTTATAGTAGGTGCACCAAAGATTATCTTGAGGGTCGCCTTGTGATGTCTCCTTGGCTTCTAACATGTCTTGAGGTGCACCAAAGAGCTCAGTAGGTGCACCAATTGAGACTATGTCAAGTAGTTTTGTCCATTGAGTCTAGTTTTGTCCACTGAGGAGTGTTGGATATTTGCAATGCTCGGGTTCTTGTTGCTCTTTCATCAGATTGAGGGTTTGTTTCTGCAATCTAAGACATCGCAGAATATGAAAAAATACCAGCTATGAAGGTTGACATAACTGGAAGAAGAAAAAAGATATCAGTAATGAAGGCTAACAATAAATTGATAATGAAAGTCGAGAAAGAGTAGGCAGAAACTTGACAATGAAGATCGAAAAAAGAAAATCTTAGAGGCACAAGACCCTAGAGCTCTGATACCATGTCAAGAAACGTGGAATGAAATGATCTCTTATTTTTCCATTATACATAATAAAGAGTAAGTATATATATACATTGTACATTGATGATATATAGAAACTAGGAAAATAAAATCATATAAATTAAAGTATTTTATTCCTAAATTGGATTCCCATATCAAGGGTTCCACGTATCAACGGAGTTCCATGATAAGGCAGTGTTGTAAATGGTGATAGACGGTGGTGGTGGCGTTAGTGACTGCCTACTGCCTTTGTCACATAGGCGGTTGAATTTTTTTATATATAATATTATAAATAATCATTATTCTTTATGATATATTTAATTAAATGATGTTTATGCATAAATAAGCTTCATACAATACAATTTATATAAGGTACAAATAAATATATAAATGCAACTAACAAAATAATTAATAAAGATTCATCACCGTATAATTACTAAAAAAGAAATATCATTACTTTTATCAAAAGCCTAAGTTTAAAATTCAAAATTTCAATCTAACATAGCAACCAGTTAAAAAGGATTTAGACTAAACATAACTAATTTTCTAAATTATCTACACATGCACCATCAACTACATTCATAATCCTCTCATCATCGAACTCAAAATCAACATCTTCTTCATTCTCCTCCTTCAATGTATCTAAATTCTCATCAAATTCTATAATGGGGATGTTCCTTGCACTCCTCCTTGGTTGTAGCACTTCATCTGCTTCCGAGGCCTCCACCACCATTCTCCAAATAAGTATCAAACCCCTACTCGACCTCATTTTCATCAACACCATCAACAAGCCAACTGCCAACCTTGAGCTTTACTAGCTTGAGAGAATAGAAGCAAATCTACGCCTATTTCTCTTTTACTCTTGTTCTTCATAAGATTGACTTTGAATTTGATATATACAAGATCATTCAATCTTGATGTCTTGATCCTATTCATTTTCTTAGTATGTATCTAAACAATTAGAAAATTATTAAAAACTAATCAAAAGAAAGGATAAATAACATAATTTATGAATTACTACTTACCCTTTTAAATTGGTTCCAATTTTTTTCACACCCGGATGAACTGCTTGTCAAAGATAGAAATCTCATTGCCATATATTTTTTTTTTTTTGAGTATGGAGTGTCACCACCATAATTGGACCACCATCCAACTTTAAAAAGTAAAGAAAAAAATAATAAACCAAAAAATAGGTAAAAGAGACATGTATGTTAGTGAATAGAAATAAAGGAAAGAGATATACCCGAATCAAAGTCATGGTACACATCCACCTTCTCATGCCACGATGCCATTTTTCTTCCGAAGTTTCTGGATTTACTCTTATACTTCAACTATTCATAATTAGAAATGTTTTATCGGTGGGAAATGTTCTCTCTAACACAATTCAAGAATTCATTCGTAACATTGATATCATTTTGTATGCTTGGATCTTTTAAGTAAAAAATTGGATTCCACAAGTAAGTGACATAATGCAAAGGACTATAATTCTACCCGTAGACTTCTTATCAATAATATTCAAAATAGGGGTGATATTTTGAAAGTCTTTCTAATCTCTTACTTGACTTGTTGAAATGCACCCAATAAAAAGGCCATTGAGGGCTTTTTGTCACCTTTCACTAAAAGGGTGAAAACATTCAAAGCCAAAGAAACACCATTCCAAAAAAGAGATACTCCCCTTCACACTACTCCTTACTCCACACTACTTAATTTTGTTTTGTTCCACTCGTCGGTTGTAAACATAAGTCTCAATTGATCTTTCTTGCCTTTGATACTTCCCAAAGTAAAAATGAAGTAGCCAATCTAGTCACCCCGGGCTTACAATATCCCTTTTCTTGGTATATTTCCTTATAATAGCCAACGTTCTATGATATGCATAAATGAATATTGTTAGAGCCTTTGCTTTCTCAAGCATTCCGCTAAACTTGGGTAACTTTTCAATTGCTTCAAGCAATAGATTGATTGTTAGAGTCGTACAAGAGGTTTAAAAATTTTAAGGTTGTGTAACCTTCAACAACTCCGCCACTGCTATATTGTTTGTCGCATTGTTCGTCACTTGTATTTTTCCACAAACTTGAAGATATAAGCCTTGGTGTGTGCCTCTATGGATTCTTCAATAGAACCAAGGAATGAAGTGCCTAGTTTGCAATTAACATATAAATTCGTAATACTTCTCCTCTTGCGATCCATCTATTCATCGATCATAATTGAACATCCATTTTTCATCCACTCTTCTGCATGTTTTTTTAGAGATAATTTGGTCCTCTCAACTTCTTCATGCTTTTATTATTATTATTTTTTTTCAAAAGTAGCATTCTTAGATGATATTGACTTGGAGGTTTGTAGCTCGGGCTGAATTGGCCAACAACCTCTACAAATTATCAAAAACTTTGATGGTCAATTGCATGAAAAGGAATCCTTGCCTCATAAATCCATCTTGCAAGGTACTCATGCACATCATTTGTAAACTTTAACTTTAATGCATCATTTATGTTTTGTTGTCTTGCCTTTGCTGGATCGATTGCGGATGTTCACTTATCAATAGGCTCGAGATGCTTTGAATTCTTTCTAGAAGAATCCCCCTCCACTTGACAATCATCTTCTATATTACTTCCGCCCTCTTTTCTTTTAGTTCTTCCACCCTTTCTCGCTTCTTATTCTCGCTATTTTCAAGATAAACTCTTACTATTTTTTTTGTCTTTATCGGATGCTTTAGGACATGCTTCAACTTGTCCTACAATACCCGCAATATAATGCTTCATTCGATAAACTCCTCCTTTAATAAGCCTCTTACACAATTTGCATGTGATCCAATCTCTTTTCTCTTTACAATACATGACCCTATAATCCCAAACAGTATCACTAGATTTTTGCTTCAATTCCACCTTCGGTTGTTTCTCATTTTACGTCATCAATCTTCAATAACTAAATAAAAGATTAAAAATTAGAACAAGAACTTACTAGAAATATATAAAACTTAACGTAGTGTGCCAGTGGCAGCAAGCGGTGCTGCGGTTCAGGTGGTGGGGGCGATTTCGGGTTAAAGAAGGTGGGCTGTGGGCAAGGTTTAAAATTTCGACCCGTGCCGATGTTTCGGTTCCAAACCGGAATGATACGATTTCGGTATCGTATCGTGCTGTGCCGATACTGTTTCGGTATTTTTTAATTTATATATAGTAATTATTAGATAAATATGTTCATTGTGTATAATTTTAAAAAAAAATTGTATATTGATGTTATATAAATTCTCAATTATTAAATAACTTAATATTGTTAGAAAAATAATTAAATATAGTTTTCTTTAAAGAGAAATTGATCTATCAATAACTTGAATTAAATTGATACATCATAATATGTTACATTACTAATACAAAAAAGAGTGACGTGAATCAGATGGAAACATTGGTTCATGTGACATTCTACTTATGTTAACTCCAGAGTTCTCCAATGCTCAGATTAAATAATCATCCCATGATGTGCAATATTGATATTGATTTCTCCACATGTCCATCAGCGTGTTTCGATTCATCACTGGATGTTGGACTTGAACTGGCACCACTAAAATCGAAACGGCTACAGGTACAGGCACAGGATAAGGATAAGCATACGGCCCCGAGCTCTGGTATGATGGATCACCATATGATGCATCAGAGTTATAATAAGAAGGCTGCGAGT
>JBAMIE010080231.1:0-17228 GCA_037177295.1 Kaempferia parviflora
TCAATGAGGCCTTTGACGAGATAAAGAAGATGGGAATCTGTCCGAAGAAAACCACGTTCGCCCGTGCCCTCGGGGTGTTTGCTATATTGCCCAAGAAGAAGTGGGAGGAGAGAGTGGAGAACTTGAGGGGATTGGGATGGTCGCAGGATCATGTCTTGGACGCCTTCTCAAAGCAATCTCACATTGGGTGGGTATCGATTGAGAAGACAAGGAAGATTGTGAAGTTTCTGGAAGAGAAGCTGGCATGGACACCGAAGCTAGGAATGCATTACTAACCAATACTCAAGAAAAAAAACCTAAGAAATATTCAGAGTTGCAAACATGTTTAGGCAGAAGAATAGAAAACAGACCGCCTGCGATTCACAATTACAAGATTAACAGTCATGGAAAAAAGTCGCAGAGTTTTGTATACTACTACGAGAACCGGGTTATGATTATAATAACGAAACAAAATGTGGAAGAAAATGGCTAAAGAAGATGGAATTCATGGTGACCTGGTGATGTTTCCTGCCCTGCATTCACAGGTGCACAGATTTCTGGAACCAACTACCGCGCGTTGCGACCTCCTTGTATGCAGCTTGATGTTCACCAACTTGCCAGCAATCTGTTGCATCAACAAGAGAGAAGATACCCATGTTACCATGTAAATAGATGGTGAGAAAAGTATTGCATCCATAGCTCATCCAAGATTAAGAGCAAACCATTCTCCATGCTAAGTCCTCTGCGCCAAGAGGCTGAGCTGGACTCGAGAATAAGAAATGCCTCGCGTACTGCAAATGCTGACAATAGAACAGAAACGTGGACAAGGGGCGTGTGCCAGTTCCCTCCGTCAATTAGCTTTGACTAGCTTCTAAATAGACAGAATATCTAAGAAAAGTTCATAGAAATCAAAAAGAGAACCTTAGCCAGGTTGGTTTGCATTTCCCTGATTTGCTTAGAATCCATATTCTTGAGGAAATTAATCAGCCATCCGGGTTCTGCAGCATCGTTAGAAGAAACAAAAAGTGCTATCTGCAGAAAGAAAAGGGCAAACATTTCACAAAATTTGACATTAGGGAGTAACTGATGCACAGGTTAAGTCACTAATATATAAAGGTCGTAAGAGAGGAGAGAGTTTTCTAATAATGAGTGATAAAGATAAAGAAACATTTTGTATTGGATTCAGAAAAACTTTGTAAAATTTGACATGAGGAAATAGCTAATGTTGGTAAAGTCACCAACTAATCCAGGAGCCACTTGATATGTGCACATGTGTTGTATCAGCGGTGTTAATCAATCCCACACTGACTCATCTGGAACAAGTTACTTGCATCTTAACAACCTCAACCCAGTTCAACCAAGCTCTCTGTAGTTTTTCAGTGTTCGGTCTTAAACCAAGATAGGAGATACATCAAGAGATTAGCAGATTTCTGTATCTATTTTGATTTTCTCTATAATTAATTTCTAGTTATCATAGAAGATGTCCTTCGGGGTCCCCTTAGACCCCTCAAAAAAATTTTTTTTAGCAAAACAGATAGTAGCATCTTCAAGAAGAATTAACTTTCAAGACTTTAGCTAGTTCTTAATCACTGAACAACATGACCAACAGTCAATTACCAGGAGAACTGAGTAAACTTGTAGCTTTAATGATGATTGAATAATTTCACCAATTGAGAAGTTAATCGGCACAAACCTTGTGCATTTCCGTGGTAGGAAGAACAAAAATATAAATTTTGCATAGTACAATAATCAAATATTTCAAAAATATAAATTCTGAACATACCTTACGATAATCAAGTATTCCTTCAAATGGAAGCTCTAATTCATCACTGACAATAACTGGAATACAACCACTAACTATTGCATCAAACAACCTAGCTGAGGATGGGGTATCACCAGCTGGGCTTAGGCAAAAGAGAGATCTAAAAGGATGCAACAGATGACATGATATTAAGTTTCCATAAGAAATTAAACATGTAGAATCACAAACATCTTACCTGCGCATCCCAGTCTGAGCTGCTGCCTTCCCAGCTTCACCAGCACTTCCCTCTAACATAACAACACCCTCACTGTCATGTAGTGCTGCTGCAAGTTTACTACGAATTCTACCTCCCTATATAAAGAAAATACACTCATGACTTATCATGCGGAAACCCAGATATACTTGGGCCGTAAAAAAGATATAGTCAAGAAGGCAATAAGTTGTATCAAAGGGGAGACAAACTCATACCGCATTTCTCTTCAGCCTTCCCAGAAAAAATAACAATGTGCTTCTTTTTGACTGAGAATCATGTAAGCATTGTGCATCACATAAATCAACATTAGGAACGTAAGGAAGAATAAGGTCCTTTTCAAGCCAGACTTCCCCTGGTTTGTACCTATACAAGCCAATTAGGTCAGTTCATCACTCTAATAAGAGCGATACACAAGTTGATAAAAAAAAAGGTAAAGGTCACATTACCAATTTCCTGTGGAATCCATATCTGGTAGAAGCCAGATTGCCTTTTTCATGAATCGGCGGACAGATTTAAAAGACCAAGGATGATGGACTGGAAGTATATGATCTCTTCCTCCAGATCGTTGCCAAGCTGGCTGATCAGTCACCCACTTTAGAGCTTCCTAGTATCACAGGCAACTGCAACTTAAGTCGCCTGATACAGGAACCTGAATACTAATAACAACTAGAAGCAATTTTCAGTGCAAGCGCTAAAGATTAGCCATGTTATTTCTATTACAAGGGATGACTGTGTATTCAACTATCATACCAACTTATATGAGTTGTCAAAGATCCCTATATAAAGATGGTAAATTTTGTGGTTCTTACTTCCAAATTTTAATAAGGTTGTGGTGCATATCAATTGAGTTGGCTTCATTCAACTATCATACCAACTTATATGAGTTGTCAAAGATCCCTATATAAAGATGGTAAATTTTATGGTTCTTACTTCCAAATTTTAATAAGATTGTGGGGCATATCAATTAAGTTGGCTTCATATTATTATAGGAAGAAAAGCTTAGGCCAAACAACAGAGCAAATGTCTATATTCCTAATGTTTGATTGCTTACATGCATCTAGTGTAGAAAAAAGAAAAAGAGGTTGTGGTAAGTACTCAAGAGTAGATGCATTATCTCTAACCTATATGTTTAAAATTTGTTGGATTTAAATGCCGCATAATCTACAAGTTAGCATAGTACTCAACAATGACAGCGCATAAAAAATAAACCTTGGGCCATTCATCAGACCCTGTAAAGTGCCTTGCATTGCTGTCTCTCAAGCAAGAAATAGCTAATTGTTGTGAAAAATGGGATGTAGAAGAAGTCTGCCTCCTCTTGCCTATTAACCCTAATGACATTCTTCAGAAGCCTCTCAGACTCCGGTGCAATCAAATCTGCCCAGAGCCAGTAATCGACAGAATGCTGCACAAAGATTACAAAAAGAATATGTCATGCTCAAAATTATCTAACATCTTGTTACAATAATTAATTTGAGAAGTCAGAGATGAATTGTAGGTTGCTTCTAGATGACAATATATCAAAAATATTGAATTACTATACTCCATTAGACATAGATCTCGACTACAGCAAACTAGGAACTACTTAGGAACAAAAACAGAAGGTCAAACCTATACCAACTGGAGAGTAACCAATGAAAAAAAAGAAAGAAAAAACTATACAAATGTTAGGTTATTCGTAACCAATAACGAGAATTTCTGATTGAGTTTACATAACCAAGTGAAAAATGGCAGTAACAGATACATAATAGCAATTGAAGTCTATGCGAAAACATTCAACACATTTTGCACTTCTAACAATGTCCGCAGTTGGTCTTTCATCCACTAGGCTCTAAAAAGGGATTAACATATGTAATCAAGGTTCATAGACAACATTTTGAAAATGATACAGAGGAGCATAAGTGTACATTTGTGTGTCAATTCAGGGTCTTAATCCATATTGATTTTCTAATCAATAATATTTTTCCTGATTCCATATTTCTGTTTGGCCAGCATATTTGATGATTCCTTTTTTAGAATCAACAATATCATAGAGGATTAATCTTTATGTAAATTAGTAGGCATAACCAAATTGCATTGTTTATCAACTCCCAGATAAGGATTTGAGTGATTTATGCCTGCAAAAATCAGAATCTGATCGTAGTCACCTAATCTTTAGCATTCCAATCTAAATCATTTCGCTTTGCTTTGCGTCAAAGATCAAAATTTTCCTAACATGATTAACATAAAACAGCCACAGCCTTGAAACTAGAACCGAAATCCATCCATCGACAAACAGAACAAAAAAAATCATGAGTTACCTGTTCGATCAGCCGGTGCACAGGACTGCCATTGGAGGTCAGGTTCGACGTCTCTCTATACGTGTTCCTGAACAGCCACAGCAGATCGTAGGTAAACTTCGCCGGCATCTCGTATACGTATACTCGCACCACCGAGGGAGCCGACCACGGATCCACCGCATCTCCGTAAAGCCTCTCCGCCTCTTTCTCCCAGATCGAATCGTCGAGCCCCTTAACCGCGGCAGAGGGAGATCCGCCATCAGCAGCAGAAGCGACGCCCGGGGATCCGGCACGCGAGGTCAGGAACTTCTCAAGCGACGCGAGGAAGGAATACTCGGGAGGAGGGACAGGGTTAGGGCTACCCTTGGAGAGGTGGATTGGGGCGTCCAGGGAGTCGGAGATCAAGAGGCAGCGCGAGGAAGATGAATACCTCGCGTAGTAGAAGATCAGGAACGCGGAGACGAGGGCGACGAGAGAGAGGAAGGCAGCCACGACGGAGGTGGATCTCGCAACGGCAGTGAAGGCCTTGCTCGCCCCCGCCATCGATCAGGTTCGCTGCGCCACTGCGAATGGAAAATCGCAAGGGTTTTAATATATTATTATTTTGGAAATAATTTACATTTAAAACTAATTCTGACAATTTTAAAAATTAAAAAAAAAACAGTTCTCGAGAACCTTCGGGGACTTTCCTGAAGGCTGCTCCTTACCTCGTCGTCGACAAATAGCAGGTGCGGCGAAAAAGTTGCCATCTCCGACGAGACTCCCAAATCGAAGAAGTCCGCCACCGATCCGTCATCTTCAACCATGAGGTACTACTCTACTTCTCCGATCTCCTTCCATCCTCATCTCTCTTGCTTCATCCGATCAAGGCTTCAATATCTGGTTTGTTCCTTTTCCGTGCCGCATTTGATCCAGTCTATCACTCGATTTACTTGGTTCCATGATTTTCTTGTTGCAGCCGCCATCCCACGGTGAAATGGGCTCAGAGATCCGACAAGGTCTACCTCACAGTTGACCTAGCGGACGCCAAGGATGTGAAAGTGAATCTCGAGCCTGAAGGAGAATTCAGTTTCTTCGCCACAAAAGATGGCGTCGCCTATGAAGTTGATCTCAAGTTGCTTGATAGGATCAATGTCGAGGTACACACAACTGTCAAAGTCACTACTGCAGGTTCGGATATCATCGTCTCTGACGAGTGCCTTCGTTTCAGGAGAGCAAACTCAACATCAGCGCAAGGAACATCGTGTATGTTGCAAAGAAACTCGATGAGAAATGGTGGAATAGGCTGCTGAAAGAAGATGCAAAGCCACCAGCTTTCCTTAAGGTGGACTGGGATAAGTGGATCGATGAAGATGAGGAGAATGGTGGGATCGATTAGAATGACATTGAGTTTCTTTTACTGACTTTGTCTTCTGATCTTTACTGATCGATCCGTCCTTTGCCAATTTATCAGAGGAAGATGGGCACAAGGATCACGATGACCGAACAGACGACAACATTTCGTTGCAGAAGAAGAATCGCAAGAAGAGGAAGAAATCAAAGAAGGAGAAGGGCCTGCTTCAGCTAATTGCACAAAAATTGAGGTTTACTTGTATAAGCAAGGAGTGAGGTTGAACGAGTATCTTATGACCTTGTGTGTGCGCTGATGCTGTTGAATTGTATACAGTATAGATGAGGTTTGTTGGTTTGGGTTTCGAGAGCTTCTATATTCGTTTAATGTTATAATATTTACCATCTCATAAAAAATATAAGGTATACATGTCGCATATACATTATATAACACATTTATTCTCTCACATTCGTTTTAACAATAGCTGTAACAAGTTGTAGCAGCTAACTGTCACAACTTGTACTAACTGTCACATGTCGTGGCAGCTAATTGCCACATGTTATGGCAGTTAGTTGTGGTAGCTAGTTGTTATAATTTTTTTAATAAAATAATACAGTTGACCGCGTTCAAAATATTGAACACGTTTATTATATCTGCATTATAACGTACTGCATGTATTGGTTTTAATGCGTGTAGTGCGTTATTCGAGTGTTATAACATTTGAATAACGTACCTGCAGTTGCTCTAAATCCAAAACAACAGTGCCAATTAATTCAACCCTTGCTGGTTTCTAAGTTTCATCATTGTATTATAACATATACTCCATTACATAGTTTGTAGAATCACGATTCACTCCTAGATGCTTGATCGTTTGGAATCATCTTTTGCGGTGAAATCAGAGTAGAATTGATTAGATCTTAATCCCAAATCAATCCTATGTGACTCACGATACTACCAACTATGCTCCAATATATTACCAAATTGTCACTGGATGAAAACAGAGAGCTGTTGGCAATATTATGATCAATAGACAGAGTAGAAAAACAGGGAATAAGGAGATCTGCTTATGTTTCTAATAAGTATCATCGCTACAATGGACGCTATTACTCACGCGAGCTGAGCTTTGTTCATCGACACAGAATCAACATAGTAAAGGGATGGGCATCTTAGTTAACCTCCAGCTACTTTAAGAAAGTGCAGCAACAACTGGTGGAGCAATAACAGGTTTAACCAGGACGGATACATTTCTAGTTACTGGTTGGAAAACCGCGGCGGTCTCTATGTACTCCCAGGCCATCCTTCGTTTCTGCTCTGTTAATTCTTGCTTCATTTCCTCCTCCTTGAACTTCTTTTTGCATGCCAGAAATAGCTCTTCATCTATCTCACATAATATCTTGTTAACGTTTTGTGTCAAGTTCAAAACAGCTTGATTCCAATGAGTGAGACTGTTCCTCTCTAAAGCCGGCAAGATTAGCGGCATTACTACTTGCCGATTGTGCGACGCCAGATTAATCACTCGGTCATTGTTGCACATGAGTAAGGCCCTCTCTGCAACCTGTAAGCCAATTAAACCGTTTTTGTAAAAAGAAAGCCACAAAATCCTTATCATCAACAAATGTGCTTATCATTCTCAGAACCAATGTACCGAATAAAGGGGAAAGAAACAACTGCTTTAAACCAAACTTACTTCAAAAAGGTAATAACCACAACTCTAGTTTTTAGTTCACTAATTATCTCTTACTTACGACTATTACAATTTACAATCAAACTAGTGATGAATTTTAGAATCCTCCACTTGTAGACTAGTTAGATACAAAAGGAGAATCAGGCTTGCAGAATGTGGTCTAGACGCTAAGGACCACTGTTCTTCATGACAACACCCAGTACCAGGTTGTTGTTTCGTAGGCCATACAAATGCTAAGGACCCTAAACCAGGTTATTGGTCATTATTGACATGTGATTATTTATTGATGCATTTGAAAGATTCATTAAATCCTCATTTGTCAGGTGTTGGATGAACAAGGTTGTATTCACATTTGAATCTCGAGGACATAGCTATACTATGGAGTGACTAAAGTAAAGAACTTCACAAAAATAGTAGCAATCCAATTGTCTATTTGATACTAAATGATTGGTTAAAAAATTAACTCCAAACATAAATCAATTTTACAAAACTACAATAACATAGTGCATTTAGTTAATTACAGGAGCACGATATATCATGCATAACTAAGAACAACCAAAAGTTCACCATAGAGTTGCATGAATAATTGATGCATGCGCATTCACCCTGTGTTTTTACAATACACAATACAAATTGTTCAAAGCAATTTCACATTCAACCTTTCATGCTCAACTAGTTCAACTTCATTTGAGCTAGAATCACGAGGAATATATGAAATGTGGAAGGTAAGTCAAAAAGTTTTTGATGTTTGAAGGTGTTGAATAGCTTGATCAGTAAGGATGTTGGTGATCTTGCAGATGGTGATGGAATCAAATCCTATATTTGTCACAAAGGTTTTGAATGCTAACCAATAGCATATAATAATATCATCTCTAAATTGTTAAGATCATAATTCAGAGATAAATAAATGGAACATGAAACAATACCTTTAGGACTGTCTTTTTAAACAAGAAAACAGAAATTTAAGGAAATTAACATACTCACAAACGACATTAATAATATTTTCAAAAGCACCTATCAGCAGACCATAAAGATCTATCTTACACTCATAAGTAACATCAAGATGCAGAATATATCTCACTTGCACAGTCAAAGGAAGTTCACATAAATGGTATAATTTGAGCATAAATAGTAAAAGGGTTCACATCACCTGGAAATGAGAACTATTAATGCAGCATCCAACCCTACGGAACAACGGAAGCACACACTTTTGGATATCCACATCATTTGTTGTCTCCAAAATTTCTTCCAACTCACTTAAAAACATAACTTCCTTCTGACTGTTAATCACAGGCCAATATCTCAATAACCCATTTATAACTGAAGTTACCAGCTTAGGCTCTTTCTCTACAAATTGTATCACACAATAAGTCAGTTGTTGATGATAGATACCTAGTGTTTTTGGCTTGTGCAGTGGAATTAGGACCTTACACAAGAACAGCTTATGCTCCTCTTTTAGAGGTAATGCAAACCCACTGATAATACTACCAAAAACTTCTAACAATTCAGCGATACCGTTATGTCGGTTTGTCTCAAACACAAACTGGTAAAATATATTGCTTATCGCTTTCCGGATGAAAGGCCGATGCGCCATGAATTTTCCATAGACCCTGTGCAAGATTGCTTTCAAGCAATCCCTCTCCCTAGGATCCTCGGAATCAAAGAGGTGTAGCAGTCTCACAATGAATGAATGATCCACATACTTCTTTGCAATTTTGGCATCAAGTGAGGATGACTCTATGAACTTAAGGAGCAAATCATAGACAAGTTGCAAATGGGACCAAGCTGGTTCAAACACGGGTTCTTCTTCTTCAGTCTCCGCGCCGCCAGTGCTGGATCGAGTATTCGGTGGGAAGACCCTAAACAAGTTACTGGCGAACATCTTACAGATAGCAGAAATGGTTGGCTCCGTGAAGCGAGAACCCCCAGTATCAACATAATCGATGATATCTAATAATGCCTGCCGTTTCATATCCTTCTCAACAGAGTTCTTGTTGGGATCCGAGAAATCGAAGATAACATAACAGAGATTCAATTTATTGATCAAAAGGTTCTGCTTTTCCGCGTTGGGGACATCCTTGAATAGAAGTAGAGGTTCGATGCTTGTGACCACACTTGACGGGAAGATGGAAGAAGCAGTCCGCTTGACAGTGGTTGATCGGGAGGGAACTAAACTGCCACTGCTGGTCCGATGGATTGGGTTCCCGTTCGAAGAGGTCGTCACATTGCTGCCGGAAGTATCAGATTTGGAAGACTTTCGAGGTAATTTGCAGAGGAATTGCTTCCACATGGCGCCCAAGTTGGGGATGGAATCAGATCGAGCCCATGCTGCGAAATTTTACGGCAAGAACAAAATGTACTAAGCCTACAGAAAATTGCAGTTCGATTTCAGACCCAAAAAAAAAAAAATAGAAATCAAGCGAACTCGAGGGATTCATATAAGATTAATCCAAGATCAAGAACAAAAAATGCGCCGCCACCTGATGTCAATGCCGAGTAACCTGAAGCGAGCCCAATCAAGATGTCAACCTGGAAAGCGAATGCAAGAGGGAAATCATCAAGTGGAAAACAAAAACAAAAACAAAAACGAAAAAACTCCAAGCTGCTGGAAAATAATGAACAGATGAGGGGTTCTTCAGGTCCAAGATCACGGATCTGGCGAGAAGAACCTCGATCGGGAGCTGAAAACGATCTCCAGATGGCACGCCGCAGATCGGAGCTTCCGTCGTTCTTCCGCCGCGCTCATTCCGAGATCGGACTGGATCAGTGGCTCCGAGCAGAGGGCGAGGTGGGAGGGGAAGTGACGGGGGTGAATGGGTTAAAAGGGGAGAAAGAAATACGCTGCTTGTAAAATTGGCAACCAGCTAACGGCTACGATTCCTACTCAGGGCACGGAAGAAGAATCTTGACCGTCGGGCTCCTTTTCAATTAAAATAATAAATAGAAAATTGCCTGAAGTGACAGTGACGTGATCGATAGACGGTGGGTTGATAGCGTATCAGGTGACCACGAGATCCACGTCAGCCGGCGAGAAAGTTTGGGTCAGTAATTTTTCAGATTATTTTTTAAAAAACAATAATAATTTATTATTATTATTATTATTATTATTATTAAATTGGTGAAAAGTGGAGCATTTGTTTTAAAGTTGGTTTTTCGAACCGACGATCGATTTGCTTCCTGTATAGAATTTTTTTTTACTATCGTCGGAATAAATTAGAAAATACTTTAGATAAAGTTATAAATAAGTTAAGCTAAATTAGAAAATACTTTAGATAAAGTTAGAAATAAGTTAAGCTAAGTTTAGTTTTAGGATGTTTAAATTTGTTTATAAACCAAGTCTAAAATGAATTAAACTTTTGAAATGATTGTTCAATTTTAGCTTGGTTTATTTTTTATGAGTTTGAACTTGATTTTAACTTGATTCGTTTAGATATTATCAATCTCTTGATTTAACTTATTTGATTGTCTGAAATTTGTATTTATTTGATTGGTTATTGAGGATGAAATTTTTTTATTTATTTAACATATTGATAAGAGTTTTATTAATAAATATGGATCATGAATATTATTCACGAATGTTGTTCATGAACATTAACGAGTTGTATATATATGTGTTCAAGTTTAGTTGTTTAGTTGTTTAGTTTAACAAGTTGTTCAATTATTTAATCGATCTTGTATGTATTTAACGAACATAAACAATCTTTTACCAAGAGGAACATCAAATTTGTTCATAAACATTAGGTTCATTTACAGCCCTACTCATGGAGATCTATCCAAACGGCCAGTGTTCTTAGATCTACTTTTTACTAGAGGAAAAATCCCCTATAATGCATTACAGCTAAGACACAAACCTTAAATCCCTTAATTATCTATTAGAGGACTTAGAGCAACCATATCAAGTAACCTATCTAAAGATTTTATTCTAAATTTTGGATAAAATAGTTAAAAAACTTTTACATCAGCTACCCTATTTATTCCTTAAATTTAGATTTTATGAATAGTGATTTTCTAAATTTAGGAAATAAAATTCCTACCCTAAAAGTAAAATAATATTTTTTTTCAATCTCTCTAATTTTACTCATTATTTTCAATGCCTCTCTTTCCACTTATTTTACAAATATAATAATAAAAAATGGAAGAGAGAAGAAAATAATAAAAAAATAAAATAATATAAATTTTAAGATGAATGTAGTGAAAAATAATTATCTAAATTTTATATATATAATAGGAATTTGATGTAAATGTTCTTAATCATTACATCAGGATAATTAGCTGGGCATTTATGATTTGACTCAACAGAAGACAAGTCTAAATTATGCTTGACATAATATAATTCTAATTCATTTGGAAAAAATATTAAAAAAAATTGATATAATGCACCTCTGGTACCCAAATGTATCGAATTCTATCGATATAATAATATTTTTTTTTAAATAAAATCTAAAAAATATTCATGATATATTACAAATAATTTTTTTTGAATAATTAGTTAATAAAAATTAACTTAAATTATAAATATAATAATAATTGAGCTAATTAAAAATTAAATTTAAATAAATAAATTTAATAAATAACCTGAAACACAATTAAATTTGATTTGATTTAACTTATTTATATTTAAAAAAAATCCAAGTATAGCCTCATAGACAGAACTCCACCTAAATCCAGAAAGTGCATGTTGATTGCATCCTGACACGACACCCAACACCACCAATTGGTTCAAACTTCCTAGAAACTACCCAACGTGAAATTACATCAACTGTTCTTCGGTGCGGTGCGATAGTTAAGATATAAAATTTTACTATATAAAGTTTAGATGTCCAATTTTAGCGTATCCAAACATATATCTTTTCCATATCTTGATCATTTACCCTTATGGCTAGTAGCCACCCGTGATTTACCTCCTCTGTGTTGACCCTGGAACGGGTTGGCGGGGGCGCTGGGGGCGAGCGTATTCATCTTTTGCCACAGGGTAGGGGTATCAACCGTCCCCTCAGGAACGATGTGATGGTTAAAATATCAGAGGTTATTATATGAATTCTTGAGGTCGAAATTCGACACGCTCGAGCATATATCTCCCTCATGGTTTAACCATTTACACTAATAGTTAGTAGACACTCGTAATTTATCTCCTCCATGTTAGCCTAGGAACGGATTGACGGGGGTGTTGGGGACGAACGAATCACCTTTTTGTCACAGACGTGGGGTATCAATTCGAATGGATCGGATCAGATTCTAGTCGAATTGGAATTTTTTTTTAACTCCTAATTCGAATACGACCCGAACTCAAGCCGAAACCCCTCAACCCGAACCCAACCAACCCAAATCCGACCCGAACAACACGTATAATCCTATTTAAATTAAATTTTTAAACTATTTTTTCAATAATTTTTCACTTATATTTCAATAATTAATCCATCACTAATATACTAACATTGATATTAATATACATAAAAAATATTTTAATTTTTAAAATAAAATTTAATTTAACCTTAAAAAATCAACCAACCCCTAAATTCAGATCAACTCGAACTTAAAAAATTTCAACCTAAACCCTCCAATCCATACCTAAAAATCTCTAATCCAAACCTAATTTTTTTCGAATCATCTCAAATTAAATCATCAGATCGGATTCATTCTGGACACTACAATCACAGGCCTTATTTATACCTTCCTAATCCATATCAATGGAACATCACCAGCAATTAACGCGCATAGATGAACAATTCCTCGGCATAACTCGTATAGTTCCCATTCCCCTGAAAAAACTGACCAAGGAGGAATAGAAGAAATCAAAATAAGAGAAAGGATCAGACCACAGATCCCGAAATCCTCCATCTCCATCTCCATCTCCAAAGGCTATATATGATACAGGCACAGACTTAGAATGAAGTGAACAGGCAATTATTATACATGGAGACGCACGCACTAAACGCACTCCTAGATTTGGACGTCTCTGTCCACAGCTCAGGATGGCTGAGGAGTCAACCACAGCTCTGCAAACTTGACTTTGGATACACTCTCCAAGACCTCGAATGGAGTGATGTCGCCAACCACCACCACCTTCTTACTGCCCAAGTCCACTTCGTATGAGGATACTCCTGCAGACACGGAGTGATTAAGTGTTTGCTGTAATCAAATTGATTCAGCCTATAAGTTCATTTAGAGTCGAGAAGAATTTTTTACCTTCCATCTTTGAGATGTGCTTCTGAACTTTTCTTGCACAGCCATTGCAGTGCATGGACACCCTCAGCACCACTGTCTGGATAGCATCAGGAGGCAGGATGATTTTTAGTTCTTATGCTACAAATTATTTTCCATAGTTTAGGGAATTGAAAATTTAAGTAAGTTTCAAGGATTACCTTGGGTTCCAAATGGAAAGCCAGTGTCTTGGCACCATCAAAAGCATCCTTAATCTTCAGCACCTGGCTCTCGATTAAGGCCCTCCTCTCAGTTTCATCATCATCGTCACAAGTGTTCATGCAAATGCAGGAGTTTGTTGAGATTGCGAGAGAAAAACAGTGGAACACCCTTCCCAGACCGGATCTCCCCATCAGCTACTCTTGTTGCTACTGAGTTAGAACAAGTATTCAGCCCTCCACTTATAAGCAAGCTAGCTAGCTAGCCAATGTCTATTATATCAATTTGATATCAAGTATTGTCACTTTTACTCAAAGCTTTTAATGTGCATAATACTTCCTTGATGGAAGAGTATCAACATTAATAAATGGTTTCTGATCACGAAACACTGCTTCTGGTTGGTCAATTTGGGTTGACTAATTAAATAGTGCAGGGCCTGCAATAGTCAAAGCCTAGGTAGGAAGAAGTCAAGTGGGGCTGTAACCCTCCATGTGATCGGGTCCTTAAAACAAAGCTAATAACATGTTGATATTATGAGAAGAGAATAACAGGGGAGGAGAACACTTGAAAAGAACTCCTTTAATGTCTATAATGTTGGTACAACTCATATGTTCTAATGGTGACTCGAAAACAGTAGACCAAACTCTTGTGCATGAATTAATGTAGGGAATCTAATTACCAGAGGGCATGTGGATGTTGGCTTAAGGGAACAAATATGTACAAGGAGAGTTGGATAATAGATGGAGAGTGTAAGCCAGATCAAATTACACAATGCAACAGGCAGTCCATGTGAACATTGTATATCAATGACATGACATCTAGGAAAAATAATTGCAAGTAAAGATAGGAACCCAGTTGCTCATGATTAACATTAAAAAACTCTATCTTTGGTTGGTTATGCCGTCCAATCCAACTGGACAATGAAAAGTCATAAAGTGCCCAGTTTGCTTACGTGATCATGCATTATGATGATGGATAATTGATGGAGGAGATATCTTCAATTGCGATGCCTAAGCTTTGAGGAAGAATGACCTTGTTCATCCCCAGCTTTAGCCACTTACATCACAAAGATTCATACCTGCAACATAACAAAGAATAGGAATTGAGTTGATTAGTTTGCAGTACCAGTATAGCAGTTAATTTCCATGATGAACCTTTAGCTTAATATCCAACTGCGGGATTACTCTATATGTAGTCATAAGCAAAGAATTGAACGAGAATGTGTTTCCACTAGAGCTGAAACAGAATAGATGCGAACTAAATGTATTTGCTAGGATTTGTAGGTCTGTTCTTCTGTTTCATTTTTCTGAAGCATTTACTAAACGGCTAAACACAAGTCACCAATTTTAAGTACAAGAGAAACAGAGACATCAACCACATTAAGTAAATGAATAAAAAAAAAAGTTATGGGTGCCAACTCAAACACAACATTTTCCTAACCAACCTGACTCATGACAAAATGGAGACTTTTGAGACACAAAAATAAACGGATGATAAACTTCTACAATTTACAATACCATCTGAGTAAATCTTGATTTGTAGTCTCCCCGTGGTCATAAAATATTAGAAAAAGAACATTTGATAATTGAGACAAGACTTAGTGATAACAATGACAATGGCATTTGAAGTCTTCAAGATGTTACAAAGCAGCTTTAAGAAGCCGCGTGATGGTAAGTTGTCTCTTGCATATAAATGAATAAGTTGTTCCCTGTAGTAAAATGAAGTCATCTGCACTATTTTGTTGACTTCTGAGACATTGACAAGGGGAAAAAGATGATGTTTTCAATGAATACTAACAAAGACTTTGATGTAGATATGTAAGGTCGCCTCGTACTGTTCTGTTAACTTCGAGACATTGACAAGGGGAAAAAGAAGTAGAGAGTACCAACAAAGACTTTAACGCACATGATCGTTGCTTTTAAATGGATTGTTTTTGGACCTTTCTAATCATGGTTAGGAAACAATAAATATTTGCATCAGCCGAGTTGTCAAATGTATATGCAGTTTTAAAATGGATTACTCTAATCTCAGTCATCAAATATATACGCTTGTGGTTCTTCATTCTTGTTACTAAATTAAATTATTTCCAAACGTGAATACAATTTACACTACAATTTCCAAGCACAAGATTCTGTTTGTAAATCTCTTCTTTTAGGTACATAGAGTCAACCCAAATAGCCATTGGAGGTGAAGACATCTATCAGAATCTAGCTCTGTGGTTCACAGGTGCTAATTTGCTAATTGATGAAAATTTAATTAAAACAAACAACCAAAACTTGACTTTGGAATACAGAATGAATTAATTGTCCTTAAAGAGTTGTATCAAATAGATGAGAACCAGTATGTTTAGCAACACAATTGATGAATGTTACTAGAAAGCTAAAGTAAATAAGCTACAAACACTAACCAAATCTGTATCATGCAAAATTTAAATTTACGGGACAAGTTGTTATGATTATCTATTACCTAAACAATGGCCAGAAAGAAATTATTGAAGAAATTAGGAAAAGAATAAGTCAGCTGAAGTGACAATAGATTACCCACTCAAGCTATTCATCATTATCACCACTGAAATCTGGATTTTATTGCACCTCAAATCCCTTTGGAATTCCCTCTCCATCCTTTCTATCTATGGCATTTGCTGCCTCTTCCTATTTTCCATCGCATCACAGATCTCCCCGGACTTCCTAATCGACTCGGCCAGCATCCTAAAGGATGGATCTGAGATCCCCAAGACACTCTCCCTGTCTCGTCGACACTCATAGGGAAGCTTTCCTGCGGCAGTGACGGCGGCAACGATGATGGAGACGACATCAACTCTTCCATGGGCTTTCGAAATCGCCGTCTCTTTTCCGACACTGAAGAGTCCGACGAACCCTGGAAGCTGGAACTCCAAAATTATCTTTAATAATATTAAACTTAAATTATTTTTATTTTTAAAAATTGCAATTCGATTTTTTTATTTTTTATTTTCATTGTTTAGTGGAGGTTAAAGTTTTTTTTTTTGTATTTATATAATTCTTGATTAGCTTAATTTAAACGATTGACTACTTTTTCTACTAAGGGTTTGATTTAGGTGTTTGAGAACGAAAGATTGAATTCATTTTATTTGATGAGAATCAGAATTAGATTTTGGAATGAAACTAAAAAACTTGGATCATGATGAAACTCCCCTTCTCCCTTAGGTTTCATAGTATCTAAAAACTTGGATATCGTCTAAATTATTTTGGAGGAAAATATCTTTAAAATATTTGTTTAAAATTTCTTTCATATCACTTTCTCTCTCATTATTCTCTCTATCATATTTTCTTTCTCCTCGTTTTTTTATTATAGTTTTTCTCTCATCGTACTTTCTCTCTTCTCAATCTCTCTCATCACATTTTTTTTATATTTCTCTTTCATTATACATTTTCTTTCATTACACACTCTCTCTCTTTATTTTTTCTCATGATATTTTTTTTCTTCATTTTCTCTAATCATTCTTTCTCTCTCAACACACTTGCTCTCCTCATTTTCTCCCATTACACTTTCGCTCTCTTCATTTTATGTCTGCATTCTCTCTCATCATACTTTCTCTCTCCTTA
>JBAMIE010080439.1:0-17221 GCA_037177295.1 Kaempferia parviflora
TTCTTCCAATTCCTTCTTCCTTGTTCTTTTTTTCCCACCCCCCCCCCCCCCCCCCTCTCTCTCTCTCTCTCTCATCATTTTGGTATCCTTCTCTTCCAGAGAGGGATACAGCGACAGGAAGAGATACATAGAGATGCTGCAGAGAGCGGCTAGCAACGCGTACTCATGGTGGTGGGCAAGCCATATCCGGACAAAGCAGTCGAAATGGCTCGACAGCAACCTCCACGGTCAGTTTTTTATTCTCGCTCCATTTTTCTTTTATTGTTTGCTTTTCGTCGTCTTCTTGCCGTCGACCGACGCCCTATGCTTTACTGCTCTTTCCCCCTCGGAAAGTTGAGACTTTATGATATTTATGCTTGTCTTTTTTACTGAATCGGAAAATTTATGGGATGCGTCCGAAGATTTCTAGTAGGGTTTTCAATTTCATTTTTTTTAGGGGATTAATGGATGGAATGTTAAAGGACAGATAGATTTGTTTAACATAGATTTTAGTCAACGATTCAATCTTGAATGAACAATCGACAAGTTTACTTAATCTTTACTTAAAACATTGCCCAAATAAAAGATCATTAAACATGTTTTTTTTTTTCAATTGATATTGATTGTCTTGCTGCCATTTGGGAGATTAGCAATACATAGAACATCATTTTGCTACTGCTTCGTGAAAGTATTTTTACAAGAAGTAGCAATTCAGTTCAGATAATTATTTCATTGGAATAATCAGTATGAGAGTCTTGGTGTTTAATTTATTCATGGAGATCTCCACAATTCATGTCTCTGAAACTAAATTAGTGCTCGCAAACATTTTTGTTCTGAACAGTCTGTTTTTGTGCCTACTTTATATGTTAATAAACATGTGACCAATATGTCATCCTACTTCTTCATTTTTATTACAAATAAACTAATGCAGAAATGGAGGACATGGTGAAAAAAATGCTCAAGCTCATTGAAGCAGATGCCGATTCCTTTGCTAAGAGAGCAGAATTGTACTTTAAAAGGAGACCGGAGTTGATAGGTTTTGTCCAAGATGCATACAGGGCTTACAGAGCTTTGGCCGAAAGGTATGATCACATATCTGGAGAATTGCACAAGGCCAACCACACTATTGCAACTGCTTGCCCCGATCAAGTCCAGTATGCCATGCTTGAGGAGGATGATAATCTTCCGAAAGCAATTATACCTATTGATCCAAGTAAAATTAACAAACCTCTAGTAGAAGGACTAATGAACAAAAGAAGAGAAAGTGAATCATCCGTAAATAAGCAACAGAAAAAGACTGACGTGCCTCAGATCAGTGAAGAAAAGGCCCGAGAGGAGATAAGTAAGCTCCAGAAAGAAATATTGGTTTTACAAACTGAAAAAGAATTCATCAAGAGTTCATATGAAAGTGGGATAGCCAAATATTGGGATATTGAAAAGCAAATCATGGATATGCAAGAAAAAGTTACCCAGTTGCAAGATGAGTTCAGTACCAGTGCAGTCATTGAGGACAATGAGGCACGCTCTTTAATGACAGCAACGGCTCTTAAATCTTGTGAGGATGCCATGGTTAACTTGCAGGAACAGAGAAGGAAATCCCTGGAGCAAGTGAAAGTAGAGTCCGAAAGAATTAAGGTTGCTAATGAAAAGCTGAAGATTCTCAAAAGTGAGAATGGTCAACTGGAGGTGGAAAATGCAGAGATGTCTAGCAAAGCCACACAGATGAACTTTTCTGCTGAGAAAACTGAGGATGATGCTTTAAACAAGGCAAGGCTTGACTTACAGTCCATTTGTGAGAAAACTAAGATGCCTTTTGAGACGATTCCTGAAAGTTCTGTGATTGAAATTGCTGAAAAGATTAATGAGCTTGCTAATAAAGTTTTCACATTGGAAATGACTGTGTCATCACAGTCTGCACAGATTAATCAATTGACTTCGGAAAACAATGAGCTTGATAGATCCCTTCAGAAATTGGAAGAGGAGAAAATGACTCTCATCAATGACTCAGATGCATTGTCTAAAAGGCTGAAGGAAGCTGAAGAAGAGTTAACCAAAGTTCAAGCGATTGAGAAAATTATCCATGATGAAGAATTCAGTTTCAGAGAAAACTTTGTAGAAACCTGTCGCAATCTCAGCAATATTTCAGAGAAGCTGAAGTCTTTTAAAGCTACAGAAGATGGTTGGACTCAAGATACATTTGTAGAGGAAGAATCTTCCGCACTTAACACTGAACCAGAGCAACTATTTCAAGGTGATGAAATAACTGAAATCAATGTCATTAAGGACGATTTGAAAGAGGAAATTTATGCAACTCAAGAACATGGAAATTGTCAGGAAGATGCTTCCCAAACTGAAGCAGGTTCTCAACTGAAGGGTGACTTAGAAAAGACTGAAGTAGCAACTGAAGCACTGGAAATTAATGGATTGGGGTCATCACAAATCAATTCTAGCATGCATCTAGCTATCAGTTCAGAAAGTTTGCTTGATGGAAAAGATCTTACTCCTACCTTTACTCCTACCTTTTGTCATAACAGCCCTAGTGGTTTAGACAGTAATGAAGGGATTTTGCAGGTAGAGTACACACCAGTATTAACAAATAACGAAGAGATGAAGAAAAGACTCTCTGAAATGGAGAAAAAAAATGATGAACATATTCAAGATACAATGACTTCTTTGATAGCAGAACTGAAGAACGCCATTGTAGTGAAAGATGAGGAGATACAGATGCTGCGTCAAAAGTTGGCCTCTCCAAAGACAAGTTCTGTTCTTACAGTAAACTCGTGGCATGGCCAACAAAAGGTTGAAAACACATCTGACTCTTCAACGTGCCTACAGAACTATAAATCTCAAGATTCTGACACAGCTGATGTGCTAAACCCATCATCAAATAAAAGTGACTCAATTGCTGTGTGTACTGAAAAGGGCCTTGCTCATAGCACCGATGCAGACCACATAAATGAGCAGGATAGTATTTCACCTATTGCAGAAAAGTTCAGAAGGGATATTGATACTCTGATCAAGAGAAATTTTGAATTTTGGCTAAGATTCAGTACATCATTTCATCACATGCAGGAGTTGAAATCCAAATATGAAGACCTACAAAATGATATCGGTAAGCTGAATGAAAAGGTATCCACTGAGGATAGCCCTACAGCCAATCAGGCTAGGAAATCTGAGTCAGCACCAGTAGCCACAAGACTGAGAGAATTGAAAATGGAACTTGGTGTGTGGTTGGAAGAGAGTGCATTGTTGAGAGGTGAGCTGCAAAGTAGGATCTCAAGTCTTTCTGAATTGCAAGAGGAGATATCCACTGCCATGAATACAAAAATGGAATCTGTGGAAGTTTTGTTCGCTCCTTATGAAGCTGCAAAGTTTCATGGTGAGGTAATGAATATGAAACAGGAGAACACTAAAGCGATTGGTGAACTGCAGTTGGGGCAAGACCAAGTCAAGAAGCTTCAAGATGAAATTGAGGATCAGTTGTCTAAATCGTGTGAAATTTTTGAACCTTTTCCTCCAGGCAGCCCTCATGATCACTTGGATAGTCCTCCAAGGACTAGAGTACCCTTGCGCGTTTTCCTTTTTGGTGCCAAGCCTAAAAAGCCATCATTCTTTGAACGCATACAACCAGTGTTTCAGAAACAAAACATGAAGCTTAGAGTTGGACGCCGGTAAGTTGCTTAAGTTGTGTTACTTGTGTAAACTATTTTTTAGATGAAAAAAACTGCTCACATCTGTCTTCTACTGAATCGACTTTTTGTTGAATTATCTCGCACAGGTTTAAACAGCTTCAGCAATCAGAAGAGTAACTCATTGCTAGTTGCAAAGTAGTACAACTACTCCCCTTATGAAGTGAAGAGGCTCGTCAAACATTTATTTTCTTGTTTGGAGAATGCCTTTGGTTTGCCTTATTCCTTTTCCTCTGCTGGCTCACTGGAAGGGCTTTTGTTAGTGAATTCCGTTGGCTAGCCTTGGAACCAAGAGCATTTTCTTGGCAAAAATTGTTTCTTGCTTTAAAATTGTTGCCGGTTTGAGTTGTGGTCATGCATGTAAAATAGGTGATGCCGATTCTTTGCAGAGAAATAAAACCTCATCTACCTTTTTTTCCCCCCCGGATTCCTTTCTTCCAAATTGTGAGTGGAAAAGTAGTCAGCAACTTGTATGTTGTCGTCCATATTAATCTTCTACTAGTTTATGCCATAGTGCAATTGGAACTGATTCTGATTAGTCTTGAATATCACTTTGATTATTCCAGTTGGAAATTTCACTAACGCAAGTTCGTCTTTTCCAACTACTTTTATTTTTGGATTCTTTCATCTTGGACTAAACAACGAAATGGTTTCTCCTAGTGCCTCTGCTGTGTGAAAAATACCAGGGCTGCTGCCTCAAATCATGTAGTTCATTGTCGGCCTGAGAAAATGTTTAAAGTGTAAATCCAAAATATAATTTTATATATCAAAGTGATTTTATTGTGCTTATTCCATGCGTGAATAGGACGCCAAGGGGAAATACTTTTTGAGTTGTTTGAATAAGAAAGAATTATGCTTACGGGTAGAATTGCATGTCGAATTGGTTGCTGCTTCTCTCTTGGTACTTATAAATACATGCAGGAGTATACATTCCTTCACAAGCACTACAAAATTTTCTATCAACGGTGTCACTACCGATCGTTAATCCCTCTTGCTTATTCTTTTCTTTTTTCTTTTTTTGGTCAATTTTAAACCGAGTAAATGCTTGCTCTTCTAATGCTTCTCTTATCTGAACAGAAATTTGAGGAAAAAAGGAGATGGGGAAGGAAAGCATCAACAAAGGCTTGAATGGCTGGGGTTCTTATTCAGGCTATGGATATCCTCCTGCGACCGGAAATTGTTATAACCATAACGGCCATGGATACTACCCTCCAGCACCATCATACCCTCCTGCCGCATACCCGCCCTCGCATTATCCTCCTACTTCCTATCCACCATCACACCAAGGTAATCGGAAAACAGAACTTCCATGAAAGCTATTTACCACAATTTAGAAGACCGATGTCACAGATGGTTTTTATTTGACAGTACTGGTTCAGTCTTAAGCTAATACATATCAATTACCAGGACATGGATCTCGTGTGGGGGCAGCGTTAGCCACCGCTGCCGCCGCTTATGGAGTTCACCGCATAGCTCATGGTTCTCACCACGGAGGCCATGGCTATGGAGCATACGCGGGGCATATGCCCGGTGGCCACTACGGCAAGTTTAAGCATGGCAAGTTCGGAAAGCACAAGCACGGCATGTTTGGAGGCAAGTTTAAGAAATGGAAGTGATACTAACTGAGACTAAAGATGAGATGATCATATATCTCAATACTCCTTTCTGGTTTCAGTCACAGTAGTGGCTCTATGGCATAAAGATGTTTCAGGATGTTTTAGTAGTGGCTTTGGAATACTTATGACTGAATAATAATATACAATCATAATATTGCATTTAGTGGTAATTTAGTTGCCTGTTCATGCAATTTCTACGCTCAACTAATTATATTATTTGAGTTAAAAAGATGTTGTCATCCACGCCAATTATTTTTTCAACGAGAATCAACCGACGGCCAAGATTAATGTGATAATCAATCTCCACCCTTCCCCTCCAACGCACGGCCGAGATCTATCCAGTTCATAACTGTCGCGAAGCGTACCGTTACCTGACGATATCGAACAAATCGGGTCGGGTTGGAAGATTAACGGATCCTCTTCCCACACCCACAGGCCACCACTCGCTGGCTACTGCCTCTCCTTCCTCGAGACAACAACACGCACAAATCCGTCGCCTCTCCCTTCCTTATTCTCACCGCCCCACCTCTCTTTCTCTCTCTCCCTCCCTTCGGCTCGTTCTCGCTTTCTCCCTCGCTAGGGTTTCCTCTTCCGCCTCCCCAACTCCGAATTTTCTGCATCGGCTCGTAATCCAATTCTTGCGCTCGCCTCGTCTCCTCTCTTCGCGGTACGTTCATCCTTTCCTCCCATTCACCGTCGCCTCCTCGAGTGCTCCTTATTTTTATTGTCGCTGTCTTTACGGTTTCGATTTCGTTCGTTTTCGTGTTTTGTTTGATCGACTTCGGATTGTTTCGGTTGTTCCAGGCGATTTTGCTTTTGCGGGAAGGTGAAAGGTTGCTTCTTCTAAAGGGAGATAGATAAATGGCGATTTTGAAGAATGCCTCTAGGGTTTTGAGGACGGGCGGTGGTTCCCCGCCCCAGAGTGCGTCGAGCCAGGAGGAATACGGAGAGCTTTGTGCTGGGATCGGCAAGGTGGAGTCGTACGCTTCGGAGGCTTCTTATGTGGACTCCGGCATGGAGACGGACGAGTGTGATCAGTCGGAACTCGGCGATCCCGGAGCTCAATTGTGCCAAGTGGGGAACCAGAGCTTTGGCGTCCCGCTTGAGCTCTTTGATCTTCCCGACCTGGGTTTCATCTTTTCATTGGAGACGTGGAATGAGTATCTCACGGAGGAGGAGCGCTTTGCCCTGTCTGGGTACCTTCCAGACATGGACCAGGAGACGTTTGGGATTACCCTCAAGGAGCTGTTTTCTGGGGAAAATTTTCACTTTGGTAGCCCGCCTATTACTCTTTTCAGTCAGTTGAAAGGTGGGTTATGTGACCCGAAGATCATTCTTTATCGCCGTGGATTGGTTTCCTTGCAATGGCGTGATCACTACCATTGCCTGCACAGCTATCAAAATTCTATGGTGAGGAGTCTTGTCAGCCTGAAGGATGCATTTCAAAGTTGTGCTGGTTATTCTATTCAAGAAAGAATTCAGTTTCTGAATACAATGAAGAGACAGAGGCCTCTTGAGAGGAATGAGGATGTTAATTTTGAAACAAATTCAGAGGAAGTAAATATGGATCACCTCTACTCAAGTTACAGCTCTAAGGCCTCTCGTCAATTTCGGAAGCCTTCAACTGACATTAAGCTTCGCGAGATTGGCATGGGCAGGGAGCCTGTGATATTTGGTAAAGGGAAAACAAAAGGAGTTTTAAAGGTTACTACTTCTAAGTTTCCAGCACAGGAAAGTGCATCTTCTGCACATTCTTCATCTTTGAAGTATGGAATGGCCTCAAAATATAAAGCGAAATTTCCACAGTTGCCTCTCACTAGGAAGGATAAATGTACAGGGTTTCATCTGGAATCTCCTCCAAAAACTATGCATTATACTAGTGAAGCTCAAGATGACATGGAGGAAGAGTATGTGATTCCACCAAAAGACTGGAAATCAGGACACAGAAGCATTGCAACTAGTAGTTTATTTAGAATGGGAAAGAATGAGAAATCAATGAAAAGACATGATGTGAACATATATAGTGATGAAGAGCCTGCAGACTACAGTACTGTCAGTCGTTCTTGGAGGGAAAATGGAAATGCACATCATATGGTAACTATTGCTTCTTATGGTGGTGAATCTCCTGAAAAGACAAAGAAGGCTAGAAATTTTGAGAGAGAATTGTTGCCTTCTACCACAGGTGAAACTCAAAACCTTATGACGAGTCGTCTCATGAGGCAAAATAAGTTCCATGAGGATTCAATTTTACCAGATCATTTCCTGAAACTGGATGGTTTGAACAACAGAGCTACTAAATGGAATATCAAGCATGAATATGGAACTGGAGACGATGGAGTTGATTATAATTTGAAATCCAAATCTTACAGAACTTTTCCAACACAGACCAATGATGTTTATCTCCACAATGATCATAGAATCAGAAAGTCACATAGGAAGATGAAAAATAATTTGAATGAAGTTGAGGATATGACCATGGACTACTCGAGAATCACTACTACGGCTGCTCAGAGTGAGGAGACAGAATCTGAAACATCCGACCAGGTAGGGAATGGTGTAAGTACCAATCCTATGATCAGAAATTTGAGGTTTCGAGGTACTGGCACTGAACCTCATCATTCTTCTGTTGTTAAATCAACCTATGACTATGAAAAGCATGATGAACTTATTGATGAAGATAGAAAATGTCCTTCCACCTTTCCTGATGTTGATAGGCATGTTTATACACCAGATATTGATTCATATCCTGTGAAAATAAAATGTGCAAAATCGGTGAAGAAGGGCATAAGGCAAGACGCAAGTGAGAAGTTGAAAGATGCTGAGAAGAAGCACACAAAGATGGTCAACATGGATCATTCTTCACAGCAGTCATTTTATGCCGTTGATTACAGAGGTGGGATGATGGATGAACATTTGGATAACTTGGATGAAATTTCACAGTTACAAGGCAGCAATAGCAAAGCTAATAGATTAGGGAATACTGCCAAATTCACTGATTCTCAGTTGATGAATGCTAATTCTGAAGCACCAGGGCTTCCCCTAAAAGGTTGTAATTCTGCATCAAAGAAACCTAAATGGAAGGTTAATAATGGTCATTACCCAGATGAGCCAGATGATTCCCTTTATTTGAAAAAACCCAGTGCAAAGCAGCAAAAGGGTAAAAGGAAAGTAGTCGCAGAAACTGACACTTTGACTGCTGTAAGTTCTGATCTGGGTATATCTAAAAAGGATGCAGAAGATGTAGAACCTAAGCCAAAATTACAGAAGAAGCCATTCACTCTTATCACACCAACTATTCACACTGGTTTTTCATTTTCCATAGTCCATCTACTTTCAGCTGTTCGAAAGGCAATGATTACTCATCAGATGGACGATTCTACAGTTAATGATGCTCATCTTCAGAATAGAAACTGCAGCACAATACAAATTACAAAAGAGCTGAATGAGATGGGCCTAATAGAAAATAGCATGCACCTTGCTCATTCTGTCGAGACTATGGTTAACCAAGCCAGTTTGCCTTCTCTTGCTTTTCAAGAGATTGTTGAGCGAGTAAGATCAAACCCTGGAGATCCATGCATCCTTGAAACGCGGGAACCACTTCAAGATTTAGTCCGAGGAGCTTTAAAGATATTTTCATCTAAGACAGCACCTTTAGGAGTCAAGGGCTGGAAACCCCTAATATTGTATGACAGGTTAAATAAAAGTTGGTTATGGACAGGCCCCATTTCTTCTGGTTTGCCAGACAATGAAAATGCAGAAGAGGAAATTTCTTCAGAAGCATGGGGAATTCCTTACAAGATGCTTGTAAAGTTGGTTGATGCTTTTGCTAATTGGCTCAAGAGTAGCCAGGAGACCCTCCAGCAGATTGGGAGCCTCCCTCCTCCTCCTCCTTCATTGCTTTCTAACTTGGATGAGAAGGAGAGGTTCAAAGATCTGAGAGCTCAAAAGAGTCTAAACACTATTGGTTCAAGTTCAACTGAGGTAAGAGCATACTTCCGCAGAGAGGAATTTTTAAGGTACTCAGTTCCAGATCGGGCCTTTTCCTACACAGCTGCTGATGGAAGAAAATCAATTGTTGCTCCATTGAAGAGAGGGGGTGGAAAGCCAACATCAAAGGCACGGGATCATTTCATGCTTAAACCTGATCGGCCACCACACGTTACTATTCTCTGTCTTGTTCGAGATGCAGCTGCCAGGTTGCCTGGTAGTATTGGAACTAGGGCAGATGTTTGTACTCTGCTAAGGGACTCACAATATGTTGTTGAAGATGTTTCTGATACGCAAGTGACTCAAATAGTGAGTGGGGCTCTAGATCGATTGCATTATGAGCGCGATCCTTGTGTACAATTTGATAGCGAAAGAAAATTGTGGGTTTATCTTCATAGAGAGAGGGAAGAGGAAGATTTTGAGGATGATGGTACCTCATCAACTAAGAAGTGGAAAAGGCAGAGGAAAGATCTTGGAATTGGTAATGATGTTGACACTGGTTCCTTGGCTGTTTGTGACTCTTACACTGGCCTGGACCATGATCACAACCTAAATGTTGGCACAACATCTTTTGGATCAGGAGAAATGGCTGAGCATCTTAATGAAGATATGGGAGTAAATGTAGAAAACTTTCATTCTCTTATGGACACAAACATTGTTAGTGAGGGCAATAGTAATTGGAATTCTCTGGGATTGAATCTATTAAATGAAAACAGGTTGGTATGTCAAAAGAACTCCACTGATGAGGATTACAATGATGAGACATTTTGTCAAGAGAGGCCAGTTCAGCTGCATTATGACCACATTATGAATAAAGGATTATACTAGATACAACAAGCTTGTTTATGTTGCAGAGTTACTCAGGTAATTCTCATGTTCATCTTCAGTTTTTTAAGTGACATTTTTTTAAACCAGCAGTGAGCAGTAAACCTTTGGTTTCTGTGCTCATAAATTATGCTACTTAGCTGTGACTTCTTGTCATTGTTTTACCGTATTTTGATTTATTCGTGCTAAAAGATCTGCTATCCTAATTTAAATTCATTTTTTCCTCGTTTCTTTTCCTGCTGAATATTGTTTATTTGAATGTGTTTTGAAAATCAAGTTAAAGTATATTTGGATCTATTATTGTATCATCTTTCCAAATTGTCACTTGATATGACTTTGTAACACCCTTTATTGAAGTGAAGTGAGAATCCCATTCGGGATGCCATACAAGTCAGTTAATTTGACTGAATACATATTTGTTGTCCTAAATTTATTGACATGGTTGAAGTTTGCTATGAGTTTAGTTCCTACTGAAAGATAAGTAGTTTATGCCTGCTCATAGTTGGAATTTCCTTTGTTTTGTGCAAGATAAGTAGTCTTGTTGGTACAGCAGCAGAATAAATCGATATAGTGTATGTTACGCAAATGCAATTGAATCATTGTACTCTGTTGTATGTCTTGTAAACTCTGAGCCATGGGTTCTTGAAGTAGAAATTTAGCCGGAGTCTGGTATTTCACAAATAGGTTGGTTATCTGGCCCTCTGGTATTGCTGGAGTCTGACAATCAGTATTGTAGCTCTAAGATGTTCAAACAAAAACTCATCAACTAGGGATAATGTAGATTTGTAGCACCAATATAAAGACGAGCGAAATTGGTACACTTATGTGTAGGGGCAAATGGTATACATAAGCCCTAGGAGCCATGACTATTTATAGGCTTAGTCAAGAGCAGGATTTATTGTTTCTAGTCTATGCCTGCAAACCTGTATCATGTTAAGAAGATATCTAAGCTTTCATTGATAATGTGGTAACAGTTTCCAGTTTGGTCCAGATTATTGCATGTCTCTTTTACGGGTTGCCTGGGTATTTGTTTTGCAGGATAGAATGGGAGTTGTTTTACGTAGGCAAATGTGCTAAACATGAGCATCGAGATATTTCATCACTTAAATTGCTAGAATATACTTGATAAGTTTTTTTTTAAAAAAAATTATATTTCAATTCAGACGTTATTCAAGTATTCTCTAAAAATCATATAGGTCACTAACACGGTCATAATTCATGTTTCCCGTGCAGGCAGGTCCGAGATGTGACACATCACATACGACCCTGTTATTGAGGCATGTTTTACTTGCAGCATGAAAAGAGCCAATTGAAATTTCACGCAGAGTCTCATGCTCCAGCTCAAGGTGTGTTGGTGTACATATATTTCTTTTTTCCTTCATTTGTGCCATGTTAGCCAAAATGGCTAACGCTTTAGTTAGGAGTCATAACAACTTTTCCTGTGTTAATAAACATGGAGTGTACAGATGAGGTATCTATCCGTTACTGACCCATTCCATTCTTTTTCACTGTTTGGAATCTTACTTTCAAAACTGCGTATAGCTTTGAATTGCTCGGTTGTTGAATGTTGATAAATGATATGAATTTTATTGCTTCAAAGTACATTTCTTAAGCAGATTGTATTTTTTTGTCAATAAGCATCTCTGTGAATCAAGAAATCGTGGTAAAGATCGAAATGAACAGACCAAGGGAACGTGCAGCCAAGTGGAAGATTAAAATGATACAAAGACGGACAACACTGGTTATTTGGAGTACAATTCAACCTGAAACAAACCAAGGGGGAAAAAACCTGTATAGAAATTTGTACTTGATGCTATCATGTTCTAGAATAAACTGCCCCATAATTTGTTTAGAAATCTCTATAATACCTTGACAAATCAGGCAAAGAATGAAACAGAGAAAATTTGAATGACCAAACGCCTCATCAATTATACTATGTACAGCATTACCAACTACATCCTATATACCGTCATTGGCTTCAATTTTTTGGGCTTTAAACTCTTAACTGAGACTAGTGCATTGTCTTAAATCCTCATTTATCTCCTTGGGAGCAGATTTTTCTGCCCAAAATGATTGCAGTAGTTCTTCAAGTGCGGGAGTTCTGAGCTTCTCAATGAATGCGATGCCTGGCAGATTAATTGATCGCCTCCTTGGCGTGGAACATGATGGCGTATCCACCTGACCAAAATCTCGAGTGAGACAGGCATGGGCAAAAAAAAAAAAAAAAACAAAAACACCAATGCACCCGACTTGGACTGGAAAAACAAATCCTACCATGTATTCTTCTTCAAAGCATTTTCCTGTGTTTTCTGTGATCTCCACGATCTTGTGGCAATGCCCACTCCTCAGTTCCCTTAGCTCCTCGCGGCATGATAAAAGCATGGAATTCACGTTTTCACATGCTTCATGATCGAGTTTCAGTGAACCTGAAAACAAAATCTTCAATAAACTTTGGCTATCCGAAGTTTTTAAATCATGAAAATAAAAGCAAAAGGTTTTATGCACAAGTAATGGTTACATTCAATTGAGGAATGAAGATCCTTGTTTGCAGTCTCTACATCTTCAAGTGTTGCTGAGGTAGCCATGGACAATTGACCGTGTATTCGTTGGTTGGCTTCAAGTCCATTCCTGTATAAAATTACCCAAAACCAAATGAAATGATGAGCAGATATCATGGTGGTAATTAGCTACAGAGAGACTTTTAATAAATTACCTGAGTATAGAATCTACTGATGCCATGTTTCCTTTATCAAGGTTTAGCATAGAACTTTGAGCCATTTTCCATTGCTTTGAACTCAATTTGGCCTTCTCCATGCTTTGATCACCAAGTTGAATGTCATGCCACTAATTTGATTTAGATGATAGTAATTAATGCCAAAATAGAAATAAATTTCAATTTATTACCAGTTCCTAAAACCATCATCTAATCCAAGCTTTCCAGTTTCAATAGCCTCAATGTCCTCAACATACTGAGCTTCAGTTTCTTCCATATGAGTTTTCCATTGTTCTTTCACCGATGAAGAAGAATTATGAGCAGTTGACATTTCCTTCTCTAGACAACTTGTTCTCTGCACAGCACTTGCACGAAGATTATCAACCGCTGCTTGAACCTGAACAACATAGCCAGAAGTTAAATCAATGAAGATTGCCACCAGACTAAATTTTGATAGAGAATTCACTACTATTATTAGACTCTGTAGATAGTCTTGTGAATTGAATGGTTAATTCGTTTTTAAAATTTTCAAACAATGACAGCATAAATTTGTTTTTCTTTAATGAAAATGATGTTCCATACCAGCTTTGTCTTTCGGCCACTTGAGCTTGCAAGCATCTCTGCTACTTTTTCAAGCATTTGTTTTTCCTCATTAGCAGCGCATTCCTGTAAGAGAAGCTAGTAAGCAAGTGCAAGAAAAAGAAATCTGTTCACTTCAATCGATCAAATAATGAAAGTACGGGATCACCGACCTCAAATTTCTTCTCAAGCTCCAAGAGTTGCTTGTCTTGCATAGTTTGCGATTCATTGAAAATCTTAGTAAGTGATGAAGCATGAATATCAAGGGTGTCAAAAAAGTTCGAAGCAATTCTTGAAATAACCCTTGTTCCCTCCACAGCTCTGAGATGGGCCTTTTGTTTCACGAGAAAAAAAGGATCAATCAAAGTTGAATTCCAAGAATTGCTTCACTAACTCTCTTATTGGTTAAAGCAAACTACCTCACGCTGCTGTTGTGCAAATACCACTAACTTATCCTCTTGTTCGGAGAGGCTCACTTGAAGATCATGAAGGAGCTGATCAGCCTCCAAAGAAATGCCTTTGAAGCACTGCAAAACAACAGAATAATAAGGTGGAACACTCTTGAACAATCATAACCACATAGTAGAAACCTTACGTCCTCAAGCGTAGAAGAGTGCATTTGCACTTGAGAATTTAAAATTCCAAATGTTGACAGAGAATTTTTGTCAAGTTCACCAGACAAATCATCCAAAGCTTTGATTCCAGAACCGTATAGGGCCTTGAGCCTTTCAACATGACCTCGGACTCCCTTGGTGGCCTGTTACAAGCTTTCTTAAGTTTTAACTATAAGATTAACTTACCCAACAACACCAAATTATCATATAGGGAACTAAACCATCAAGATTGTAAATACCTCAGCCTTTATAGAGACAAATATTTGCATGTCTTCTCCCACTCCTTTAAGTTGGGTCTCCTGCTGCATCACGGAAACTGAGACAGTTTTATGCAAAATCTCCAGCTGCTGGGTCAATTGCGACTGGAATTTTTGGACGAGTGTCCTATTTCCATCTTCTATCTTATCTTTCCTCTCTACAACCAATTTCACAGACCATGAACACTGAATAACATTTCAGTCCCATTCCAGATGAATAATACAAATAAAAAAGAAATAGAACGAACCTATTTTAGAAAACAATCCAGAAATATCCACAGTTGCACTTTCTAGCTCTGACCGAAGTTCATGTGCACGCTCAACGAGTAATTTTTCTGTAGGAAGATAGATATATCTAAATTATTTACTACTGCTGGAAATGAGACCTTCTAGCTCTGCTTATATGAAATAAGAACTACAGATGGTCATTGAAGTCACATGACCTTGTCAAGTTGTTTACAACACATATTCAGATGGAAAAAATTAATCCATGACAAGGATTTCTGGTGCTTTATGCTAATATCATGAAGGACAGCCAAACTCTTAGAAAAAGAGTCACCTGTTTCAGTTATTGATATCCAGAAGGTATACTATCCTCACCTGACTGGAGAAGATTTGAGATAAAAAATTCTTTTTCTTTTATCTTTGAAGTTGCCTGTCTATATCTTTCTTCTATGTCGAACAGTGAATGCTCAGTTTCTTCCAGTTTTTTCTACAGAAAACGAGAAGCTAAAAATTAACAGCTAACCAGAAATTGAATCCATTGGTTGCAAAGATTAGAAAGTACCTTACCTGAGTCTGCTTAAGGTTCTCGCTTAATTCTGCATTGAGCAATTGCTGACTATTATAAAGTTCTTGAAGCCCAACTAGTTTCTGATTAAAACATATAAGACCAAATTAAAGAATCTATTGAAGACCATGAGAAGAGGTAGTGTTATCAAAGATATAACAATTAACCTTGTCTTTTAAATCTAAATCAAGTTCCAAATGCTCTATTTTCTCAGCCATGGCCTGCAGGACAAATAATTGAAACTTTTCATTGGAGCAACATAATGATAAGATATTTGCATCCATACAAAAACGTTAAGATGAATTAGATGTAACCATTTTGAGTTTGGGAGATAACAGAAACACTCATCCAACTCTAAATTACATATTTAAGTCACATTATTAATCTAATGCGGCAACTTTAAATAGGTAAATAAAAAAACTAAAATCAAAACAAATAAACCTTGCTTTTATCCATAAAAATTTCTAAAAAAAAAAATACTTAATTATATTCTTTTAAATTAGGCCTAAAATAGAGAATTTAGGCTTAAAAGAAGATAGATTGTATATCCATAAAAATACAACCTTCTTCTCAGCTTCTTCCAGCAAGAATCGATCCTTTGGGATGTAAATGCCGTTCTTCTCTCTTGCAGCAAATACCTCTGTCGGACAATAATGATGCAACAGAAAAGGTCAACAAATTTGCATGTTGTTTCATCAACTAAATAATTTATTTAATAATCCACATACTATCAACTTAGTTGACTTTACATTTTAACCCCTTTTTATCTGCATACAAATCCTTTTTAATCCACATACAAATCATTTTTTTTTTCAACTTTCTACTTATTGCTATTTGGAAATCAGTCGACTGATATTTAACACCAGTCGAATTGATTTCTCTCTGTCCCGAACTTTCAAGCAAATCAGTCATTATCAGTCGAATCGATTTGCTTCTGTATCAAAGTCAGTTTTGGGTAAAATCGGTTGATGAACCAAACGACCTGAGATTAACATAAAATTAGCTCCTATATGTTCATTCGACTAGTTCTTCTATATCCATGCCCTCAAACATTAATTTAACTTAATATATTGAGAGTAGTGATTTTTCGAACACAAATTAGATTTTTCAAACACATTCAAAAAAATCACCGCTCTCAATATATTAGGTCAAATTGATGTTTGAGGGCATAAATATAATTAGGAGACTCGATGAATATATATGAATTAATTTCATGTCATTTTGAGTTGTCTAGGTCCATCAATCGATTTTGGACAAAACATCGATTAAATGTCCTCGGATTTATATGAAACTAATTTCTATGTTTGTCTAGCTCTCCTGATTGTATCTATGCCCTCAAAAATCAATTTGACCAAATATATTGAAAGCAGTGATTTTTTGAACACGAATATGTTCTAAAAATCTAATTCATGTTTAAAAAACCAATACTCTCAATATATTGGGTCAAATTGATATTTGAGAGTACGAATATAATTAGGAGAACTAGCCAAATACATAGAAATTAATTTCATATCAATCCGAGGTCATTTGGTCCATCAACCAGTTTTGCTCAAAATTGATTTGATATAAAAGCAAATCGATTCGACTTATTTTCATTATCAGTCGACTGGTTTGTTCGAAATTTCGGCATAGAAAGAAATCAATTTGACTGATTTTCAAATAGAAATCTATTCGACTTCTTGTTTTTATAAGTCGACTGATTAGGAGTAAAATAGAAAATGAATAGGTGATTTAATAATTTTGTAACTAACCTACATGATCCGGTAATATTCTATTTTTTTTTGTTGAAAGAATTTGGTGTCACTCTACTAGCATATTTTAACCCTAACTGATGCAAGTTTTAAATTTCTGCACTTAGGTAAGTAAATAAATAAGAGTTAGAAATCTGATAAAAATTGATATATATTAAAAGGCCAAATGACTTGAGAGTTAGTGGCGACATGTATATTATTCAACATGTCTTGGGATGAGAAATTTGTTTCAAGTAAACTACATATTCCTTTTAGCTTACTTTATTATTTTTAATTGAATCTTAGATATCACGATTCAGGGGAGTGTTATATATAAATAGCAAGACTAATAGAACAGGGCCAGGGACTCCAAGACACTAGGATTACTAGAGAATAAATGAAACCTTGTTTAAGACGGTCAATTTCTGTGTACAAGTCCTTG
>JBAMIE010080831.1:0-17213 GCA_037177295.1 Kaempferia parviflora
CACCCTTCTCCGCCCAAGTTGCTGCCGATTCCAACACGAGGAACTGAGGAAGGAACTCACGGATCGCACTATGCGAAGACGACAATGAACCCTAACGCATTTCGTTGAGCTGCTCTCCCGCCTTCTTCCCTTGTACTGGAGGAAAGTGGCCCATATAAAGGCCCAATTACGACCTAATTGGGCCCATGCTAAACTTCACCCTTTTTGGCATTTCCTCCCCCATCATTTAGAAAAAGTAAATTAGAAAATCAAAATTAACTATCATAATTTTTAAATCAATAATAAACTTTTCATATGATAATCAATAGGGCTACACTCCCGGGGTGATAATTTTTGACATTGCACGATGTCTTGTTGTTATATGAGGCCTAGAGGTTAAATTTTAATATGTCCGAGTATATACCTCTCTCATGTCTTGACCATTTGCACTTATGGTTAGTAGTCACCCGTGGTTTACCTCCTCCGTGTTGGCTCTAGAACGGATCGGCGGGTGCGCTGGGAGCGAGCGATTCACCTTTTGCCACATTATGTCTTGTTGTTATTTTTTTTCTTTGTTTTCACAAATTTGATTTTTTTTTATTAAATTACCAATCTATAAATGATTTGGTAATTTGGTATTTATTTGTAATTTTTAATAATTGTGCTTTTTAAAATGATTAATACATCATATTTATACGAGACAAAAAAATATTAATCGATAATATTCAAATAAAAGTAGCATCGAAATTTATTAAAAATTGTAAAGTATATTATTTTTTATAATTAATCCTTAAAATATAAAAATAGACAATAAATATTATAGTTTATAATCATAAGTCAGGTGTCCATATCTTAACTAGTTGAGGAATTGGATGATCAGGAAATATCAACATAAAATGAGATACTTTAATTAATTAACAACAAAAATACATGATTAAAAAAGATTTTTAAATAATTAACATCAATTGTGCATAGTTAGACCCTCCAACCGATAATAAGAAGTCTAAAATTTGAATCTCAATTATGGTGCACTATAAAAAAAAATAGTTATTATTCGTCTTGAAACGAAGGTTCTTATGATTTAATTTTTTTGTAAAAAGAAATAATTAAATAACTATGACCGGTAAATCTTTAAATTGGGTAATTTGGTCATTCACTTTCATGCTTATTTCTTTTTTTTTTTAATTTTAAATAAATGTGTTCTTAAATGATTAATATATCACATTTATATTAGACAAATAAAATTTTATAATATCAAGAGAGTAGAGTTGGCTAATAAAGAAATTGTTTCTAAAATTTATGTTATTTTATAATTGATAATATAAAGAGAATATAGTTGGATGGTAAAGAAATGTTTATTCAAAAATTATGCTGGCTATGGGGTTCGAACCCATGCGCACTTATGTGCAGAAGATCTTAAGTCTTCCCCCTTAACCACTCGGGCAAACCAGCTATTTGTTCATTAATTATTTTATAATTTATTTATGGGCATAGTTATTTGGCTATTTTGGCGGTGAAATACTTTTTTTTTTTAACATATCTTTTTTATTGCAACTAATTTAATATGTCTTTTGGGACTTGTAATGAACTACTAATTTTATCTAAAACATAGGCTTCACTTTTGACAAATATTTTATATGTTTTAAGCAATTGTTAATATATTAAAACTATCTAAAATTATAATAAATACAAAAAATATCACTACACCATTAGAAACATAAGATCTCATGAAAAGTAAACTAAGAATGATGGTGAGTAAAAGAAGGGTTCAAATTATTGGTTTATTTGATTCAAAACAAATTATAAAAAATATTAATTATTTCAATTTTTCTATTCAGTCTTGATTTAAAATTCAAAAATTGATTACAACAATTAAATTAATTAGAATCAAATATATTATAAGCAGTCGATTGAAATTACTGAATCGGGTGGATCATTAGTGTTTTAAAAAATTCCTAAAATTTTGATTATCAATTTGATTGTCCAATAGCAATGACTAATGTGAATCATTAGTGGACTATTAAAAAAATTGATTAATTTGATAATCAGTATTAAGTATTTTTTTATCGATGTGATTTATTATAATTTCATGATAGAGTTTGATCTGTTTGGTTTGTCAAAACAAGAACCAATTTATTAATCAAATCCACCAACGCCTGATTATTTATTATATATTTTTTAATTTTTTTTATAATTTCCAATAAATTTGCTTTTAAAATGGATGAATATATCACATTTATACTAAACAGAATAAAAATGTATTAATTGATAATATTCAAATATAAAAGGATAATTAGTTATGTGAACTTGAAAAAATCCATAATTAAAAAAAAAATTATGAATTAGAAACAAAAGTTTGATTTATGTTCATTGAATTTTTTTATTTCTAGAAACCTTGATTTTACTTATAAACATACATATTATCCTCTATACTAAATTTCATTTAATGAATTTTTTATAATATTCATGTAAGTTTATTTCATCATGGCTATTTTCCTGTTCGCCTTTATTAGATCAACTTTAAATTTTTCTCATGTCCTTAATATGATCGGTTATCAAATTAATCGAATTTTATTAACAGCCCAGTGATGTTGTATAGTCAACTGCTATTGCAAGTCGATAATTGAAAACGATCCAATAATATCAATTAACTGCTTATAATATATCATATGTTATTCAGTTTTATCGATATTTGAATTTTAAAATCGTCCAATAAATTTAAATAATCAAAGTTTTTTTATAAGAGAAAATTAAATTTCTGAATAAATGAACTTTAATTTAATTGTTGGAAAAATATAACGCGATACACTTTGGGGAAAACTCAGCACCAAGGTTTCTAGGTGAATTTGCCAGACTTCACAACAAATGGACCATCATCTCATGACCCCAACAAAAGGATACAGGCTGCTGTACCCATGGATTTTGATATCTAGTTGCGGTTCTTTCAAGGAAAAGACGTTGAATCCAACTTGCAACAAGATGCTGACGCTGAGTACATATTTTTGAATCCAACTTACAGTGCTGCCAAGTTCATAGTAGTTGATCACTCCGGTAATAAGATGTGGATGCCGAGCTCATGAGTTCTTGTTGGATTAGTCTTTGTGAGAAGTCGATATAGGTGAAGATTAATAATAGAGTTCGAAGTGACGATGAAGAGTAAATAAACAATGTCCCATGACTCATCAAATCATGATTCAGTAGGTGATAACTGTACCTAATAGGGAACCAACTGCAGTTTCAGACTCAGAGCATGCAACATAGATTACAACGGAGTAGATACTTCTACCAGGTTTTCTCCATGTGAAACTGCAAGATGAAGAACAACAATCATGAAACTGAGTAATAAACATTGCTAAGGATTGGTAACTAACGAATTATATAAATCCAATTAATGTAAGTGACGATGAAGTTGACAGACAATTAGGGAATTCTTGAACAGTATTTCACCAGCAACTTGAACTATGAAAATTTTCCAGCTAAAGGTTTTGAGAAGCTCCTTTCCACCGAATGCAAGCATTTAATGGAAAAGGGAGATCGGCAGGTATGAACTACAGATTGAATTAAAGGAAGTGAAGCATGTAATATGAGAAAAAAATTAAATATAAAATCTGCGGCATCACACACCTCAGAATCAAATGCAGCTTTCAATATGAAAGAACCTGAGCATGATGTGTAATCGGAACTGTTGAAGAAATATAATGCGCTATCGTTCGGAGAAAAAACTCTGCACCAAGGTTTTGGGGCAATTTGCCAGAATTCACAACAAATGGAACATCATCCAGTGTCATTATCTCTTACACTAAGAATATTAGATGAATTCACGGGGCAAACAAGCTTGAAGACTTTATTTGCCAAATCAATATTAACTCAGTTTCTAGAAAATCCTACTACCAAGCTACTGACAATAAAATTAGGAGGCATTTCCAAACATATATGCATACAGCTATTTTTCACAAAGGACACTTGACTTCGTTTCACCGTTTGAATCATTGATCAATGTTTAGCTAATACAGAAGCATAAGAACCATTGTCGCCTTCTTCATTATTTACCGGCTGAAATACAAAGATAACACAAGAAGAAAATATTGAGATAACTGTCTTATTAAATCATGTATTTTCTCCCTTGATATGTAGTTAAAAAGTTTGCATATTAAACACAAAAGCAAATTTAGCCATCCCTGGGGTTATATACGTCATTATAAATGAATATATGTGCAAAAAGAAAGAGATTTCTTTTAAATATGATAGTTCCTTCTCCAACTTTCTTTTAACTTATAAGTGAATCTTCTGTTCTGAGAAGAGAAACTAGGTGGGAATTAGAGCAATAGCTGTCATCTTAGTAATTCCTGGTGGGAATTAGAGCAATAGTTATCATCACATGGCCTTGCTAATCATATGGACAAGGGATTGTTCTTGAAATAAAATTTTCTGGAATCCATACAATTGTTAGGTATGTTTGATAGACTGTGTAACCATATTTTAAGAGATTTAAACACAAACTGTACATATAGCCGTATTTTCCTTCATCAAGTATTATATATCATGAAGCAAGAGTGAAGTCGGATTAATCTGGGGCCATTTTGTAATCTCTCTTAAAGATAATCATAAGAATGTACATCAACCAAAAACTGTTGAAGACAAAAGTGAACACAAATGGTCCAGTTGTACAAGAACGTGGGAAGGACAAAAACGTATAGTGTGCCTAAAAAGGAATAGACAGGAATATTGTCTTGGTGATGCACTCACAGCTCTATATCAGACAAGACTAATATATAACAGAAAGGATTCCACAGCAGACCAAAGTTGTCCAGACAAATCACCACCCTTTGGCATTAAGAGATTGAAAAACCAATTCTCATACTTATGCTAAACATATCACACAATTATTCATCATTAGTTGATAAATATATACAAAGTATTAAGTTATAAATCATTTTTTAGGACAACTGTCAATGAAACATGTTCATAATCAATACAGGATGTAAAATAAAAACATATTGAGGTATTACAAAAGAAACCTTCCTTCCCTTGATAAAAACTCTAAATAAACTCGAATTTTAAAAGTTCAATTTACCTTAAGATGCAGAAAATTCTGATCTAAGGCTGAAACTTAGGCTACAAGAAGCTACAACATCAAATGGAACAAGAAAAAGCATGGCAGACCTGAGATTTGGTAGAACAATAGTCCATTAGTCCCATAGATGGCCTGTCTGTCTCACCCTTTGGTTTCTATCTTGGCTTCAGGATTAAGCTGATTTAAGAATTCCAATGGCTTTTCTGTCTGCTTCTTAGTCCTCTTAATCTTGTGGGTGGTCAGGTTTCCATGAGAAAACCCATACATTCTGAGCACTTGGTTATCTGCAAAATTGAAAGCTCTCTCCATGTTTTTCAAGCATCTCTCCACAGGGTAGTCTCCATAGCTACCACAAGGCTTGCAGCCAACAAAATGAGTGACGAATGGCCACCTCTCGTCCCCTAGTCCCGGATGATACTTCTCCATCATTTCCTCAAATTTCTCCACCAATCCAGTCCAGAATCCATGAAGGTAATAGGAGTTTTCGATGTAAACCTTGTCTACCCACCGATTCTTCTGCGTTAGCAGTAAGTAAATGAGTGCCGATTGATCGTCGGCCTCGAACGCCGGCCGACCCTGCAGTTTGGCAGTCAGTATCTTTCCGGCTTCATCTCGAATCGGGCCTTTTGGCCCCATCGGCGCCCACGCATCAAGCAAATCGAGACTCCACTGGCAATTGCGCAGCAGAAAGCTGCCGGTGTTGAGGGCAATCCAGGAATTTTTCTCGAAGAGGAGATCGGGATAGCCATGGATAACGAGATTGTGAGAAGCATAGCGGTCGAGAGGAATCTCGAAGGCCATGTCGGTAAAGAGAGCGTCGCTGTCCATCCACCAGATCCACTCCAACTCCGGGTGCGAGAGCATCAGACGGCGGATCAGCGGGAGCTTCGCCCAGTACCCTGCGAGCTCCTGGTCCAGATGCGCCATATTGTAGACGATCTCGATCCCATGGATGCGGCAATAATCGATCTTGTTCTTGGTGCCCTTCAAAAGGTAATGGTCGCCAATGGCGTTGTCGCAGGGGTTGGGCGGGGATCCAGTGACAAGTAAGATCCTCGGCTTGCCGGTAGCGATCCGGTTCGGGAACCCCGGGTTCTCGGTCAGCCACCGTCGCCGCTGCTCGTCCCAGTCGGAGATCTTGGAGCCGAGGGTGTAGTTGGCAACGGCGGCAAGGACGTCGGAAGAGGTATAGTTGAGAGCGGCGGCAGCGGAGTTAAATCCGAAAGGGATCTGGTCGCCCTCGTCCGGGTCGGAGTCCGAACGGATCTCGCGAAGGATGCGATCGATGTCCTCGACAACCTTCTTGTCGGAGTCTTCGGAGGACTCAGAGCCTCCGCCGGCGCCGATGAGGCTCCCGATGCCAACGGTGCCGCGGAGGACGAGAATGGTGACGACACCGCAGAGGACGGTGATCTTAAGGTTGTTGAACGTCTTGCGGATCTGTCGGCGACGGGTAAGCCTGGAGCGCGCGGAGCCGGGGAGGTCTCTCGCCGGCGGCGTCTTGCCTTCCTGCCCCATCACGGGATTCTTCTTCGGCGGAGGAGCTGTCGACGACGCCGATAGGTCACGTATTTGTTCTACCTATGCTGTGGCAATTGATCCTCTAACTTACCGTACACGAAATAAGCCATTTTGATTGGTCGTTTCTTTCGCTATGTCCACTTTAACAACGTTCGCTCATGTTTCCTGTCGCGGTCGGTGGATGAAAATCCTCCTAAAATTGGAAGGTCAAAGATTTTAGTATTAATTAATAAAAATTTACCAATACTTTTTTTAAAAAAATAAAAATAATAAATACTTGTTTCATGGGGCAAAAAGTCGAATCGCTCGCCCAGCGTTCCAGCCAACCCATCAGTGCAAATGGTCAAGACATGGGGGGAAGGTATATGCTCGGACGTGCCGAGATTCGACCTCTAAACCTCATGTGGCAAGCTCTCATACCTTAACTATCACACCGCTCCGAGGGGACTAAATAAATACTTGTTTCAGGACAATATTGAAGCGGTAGGACATCCGATCTCAGTTTTGATGAATCAATGAGCATTTTTTGTGTCCTCTCGGGTGGTGCGATAGTTAAGATATGAGAGTTTATCACATGAAATTTATAGATCGAATCTTGACATGTCTAAGTATATATCTTCTCATATTTTGACCATTTACACTTATGACTAGTAGTCATTCATAATTTATCTCCTCCGTATTAGTTCTGAGACAGATTGACGGAGATAATGAGGTTGAAAGGATCCACCTTTTTGTCACAAATGAGCATATTTGGTCGATAAGAAAATTTTCATCGAATATCTGACTTGTATAATACTTCTTTTCCAAATGAAACACTCTTATTTCATTTGATATCATAAAAAAAAAAAATTAATTTTGATTGTGCAACTATTAATATCTAATCTAACCCTTTTATGTAACAATGGCACAACTCTCCCACCGTTAATTATATATATATATCAGTTAAGATATTAATTTAAATAATTAAATTGAATCGAAGAGACGATTTCCCATCTCACCCGATTTGTACATCGGTTATTTAAAATTTTAACCAAATTAATTAATTTTTTATTAGTTTGATTTTTCGTTAAGTTAAAAATTGATTTATTAGATTTAATAGATTCGATCATTTTGATTCAGTTCAGTTAGTAATCAATTAAGATATTCCGAGTTAAGTCTGTTTTCAAGGCCTTTATAATTTGGCCTAAAACACTTACATATATACATCGATCTAAAAATGTTTTTCAAGCACGATAATACATTTATATATACTTTCAATCACATAAATAACATTTCGATTTTAATTTCTCAGTAGGGTGAAAAATGAACCGGTCGCTCCGGTTGATGAACACTCGTCTGCAGGGGCGGCGTAGAAGCTCCGATCACCAAATCCCTACGATCAATGTAAAGGAATTAATTTTAATCCATTATATATTAGGCACGTGTATAGTAAAAATATAAAATATGATAACACGACAGATTGATGTTCGTCTTCAACCTTCAACTTACTGCTGAGGCGGCCGAGAAGCCCAGAGCGAGCTCAGGGCGCGAAGGCGGGTGTAGTATTCGCCGATCGCCAGGAAGCATCTCGCCGCTTGCCGGACGGTCAGAGTCCGGCGCAACTGGTGAATCATCTGTTGTCTCAAGTTGTCGGCCTGCACGTGCAGATCAAGTTAAGTCAATCGGACGGCCAATGGGCAATGGCCATGCATTAATTATATATATTATATTATATTCTTACTTGGCGGACGAATCCTTCGAGATTAGCGAGCTTGTCGAGCGCAACGACCATCTGGTTCATGTAGTTTCCGACGTCGACGGTGGTGGTGTCCGTGCTGAGAGAGGCGGCGCCGCCGGCGACGGTGTCGATGAGGGAGCAGTGGAGCTGGTGGAGGCCCTGCGACAGCGCCTCCTCCGCCTGGTGCGACGAGTGCTGGAGGCTGTACATCCCCACCAGTTGCTGCTCCGTCAAGGGATCTAGCTGAGGGATGAGGACCTTGAGGAGGTCGGAGGGCCTGAATCCGCCGATCCAGAGGAAGCAGCGCTCGGCCGGAGTCAGCCAGGCGCCGTTGAGGAGGTGGAAGACGTCGGAGTTGACGGTGATGGCTTTGAGGCGGAAGAAGTGGTCGTAGTTGGCGATGCAGTCGTCGAGGATGGTGCTGAGGTCGCCGTCGGGGAGGTGAGAATGGAGGGCGGCGCGGAGGCCGGCGATGTGCTTGCAGTTGTCGTCCAGCCACCGGGCGTATTCCACGTCGAACATGGCAGCTCCTGCACCAGACTAGACCATGAATTTATTTTTAATACATAAAAAAAAGAAATTAAATCTTGTAATAAAATATTATTTTAAAATTAATCTTTATTTTAGTTTTTTTTAAATGTCAAATGTTTTCATTTTCTTATATATGATAGTTTTGATCAAAATGCTTCATAAATAATAAAAAAATTAATATTAATTTTAATCAAAATTGCTATAAAAGTAGAATATGGATTTTTTTGAAATAAAAGTATGATGTATGATTTTGATATTTTTAAAGATATCTTTGACGATTAACAAAAATAAAAGGTGTTTTTTTTTGTGAATTTAATAAAATTATATGGTAAAAGGTGATTCACTATTTAATAAAATATTTATAACTATATATGTTTAATTTAAGCCAAAACTACTATAATGGATACTTACATAAAGATATTTTAAGATTTGTTTTTTTTTTTTTTCAATAGGATAACAAAGTTAAACGGTATTTTTATTTTATTTTACCAGTAATTATTTGTAATTTCATTCAAATTTAGCTATGGTAAATACTCTTGTGAAAGATGAGCTTTAGAGATTAGAATGTTTAAGGTGACATACAATGATGAATATAATTAAAAGTAAAAATATTTAAAAAAAAAATTAGAAGATATGTTGAATATGGTATGAATACGTGATATAAAATTATACAAAAGAAGCAAAAAAAGAAGATGAATATAAAAAAAAATTGATTAATAATAATAAAATAAGATAAAATATATTTAAATATAAATAATGATAAAGTCAATGGTGGAGGCATGTTAACACCAACCAAGGCTTTAGCCCAAGCTCCATCATCATCGAAAAGGAGATAAGCTCAGATTTACGATGGGAGAAAAAAAATATGAGAGAAAGAGGAAGACGTTAATTGGCATCGACACTTGTGGCTCACAGCTTAGGATCAACTCGGATAGATCATCCGGGCTGGCTCCGTCCATTAGATATAGTAGATAATTAAAGTTAAATGGTATAAAATAATTCATATAATTAATCCATCTAATGAGATAAGACTTGATTATTATTATTTTAAACACTTTTTTGGAATAGTAATTGTTATTTATTTTCATAAATTAAACCTCAAATTTAAGATATTTAGACAAAGAGAAGCGACCAGGATCATAGATTGGGAGACAAGGCGCAAAGTAAAAAATCTTTATGTAATTATTACCTGAACTAACAGCTCCATTTGCACTCCCTCCTACCCCCACCATGAGCCCCTAATCAGCATCAACAAATCAAAATTTACTCAATCAAAAACTAACTAATCCACTGGATTATCAATTAAATTATCTGATCAAGCATCTTAATACCTGTGATTTAGCTCTTTGGAGATCTTGCTCAAGCTGGTGAAGCCTAATCCTACTCGACTCCAATTGTTGCACATAAGCCTTCATGACATCGATCAAGCAAACGATAATCCAATATTTCAAATTACTAGTTGTTTTATGTAAAAACACGACTATTTTAAAATTTTAACCTTTTTTCGCAGTCTGCTTTTCTTCGCTGCCTCTCTATTTTGAGCCAAACGCCTCAGTGTCTAATCAATTAATTAATTAATTAAAATCAAAATTAAGCAAATTCAAATCTTGCAAGTATCTTTAATATGTTTAATTAATCGCTAAAGCACCTTTCATGGAAGAATAATATTCCACACTTTGATTAATTTAGTGAAGAAAGAAAAGTTTAATTAAGAAATTAATGATGATGGATTAAGAACCTTGGCATCGAGTTTCTTTCCACCTTTCCCTGTCATTGAACCGGCGGTCATATTATTTTTCTGAAAAAACCCAAACAATTTGAAAAATTTCAGATATTGACGGAGTGAATTTGGGGATGACCATGGAACAATCGAACAGTAGTACCTTGTCTAGAGATGAAGGCTGAGAGCTTTCACTTGTAGTTGTTGCTGCTGCGGCTGTTGCTGTTGCTGTCGCTGCAGCCATGAAGGCGGCGCCGCCGCTACCGGCGGTGGCAGAGTCAGAACTGCTCCTGCAAGTCTCTACCTTCTTCTCAAACCCAACAAAGGGTCTTACTCTGGTTGGCCAGGAAGGGAAGATCTCGAGCGTGGCTGCGCCTACAACAAATAAGAACAGGAAAGACATCAGAACAGATCAAATCAAATAAAATCAAAACATCTTACAGTTTCTGTCTCCGGCGTTGCTGCTTTCCCTTAACTGAACGAGGGCCTCCTCCAGCTCCCCAAAGTATGAACCTCCTCCCCCTTCATCATCACTGTTCAGGAAAAAGGAAAGAAAAATATATGAAAGCTTTGTGGATAGATTTGTGTGTGTTTGTATATATATATTTATATTTATATAAGAAAACAAGGAGATCGATCGGATAGTGCGGTAGTGCTGATCTATTCAAAAAGTTTGAGAGGAAAAAGGTGAAATAAAAAATATACAAGAATCTGGCTATAGCTTGAGATGAAGGTCCAGGGGCAGCAAGATGAGCAGTTGCAGTGGCTCTGTTATTTTGATTATTTGCCATCCTTCTTCTTCTTCTTTGTCTTCTTCTTCTTCTTCTTCTCCTCCACATGCATCAGTGTTGAAGAGATCAGGAAGGTTAAGGTAGATAGCATGCGAGTTGTAGGTCTTTGAGGGTTCGAGGAGTTTGGAGGTCGTTCATGGAGGTGTTGAGATTGAGCAGGACTTTGGCAGGAGGAGGAGGCAGTGAGCCTTAATTTGTGACCGACTGTTCGACCTCATTGGACCTTGAGAAATATAAAAAAGAGAGAGAAAAAAAAAAGAATTACAAGAAGAAGGAAAAAAGATTAAGAAAACTGAAAACGGACAAGTTTTTGGAGCTTCTGAATTTGGACAAATGGGAGAAGAATAAGTTTAAAGGAAAAAGAAAAAACACTGAGTGAGACTTTCATCGCCAAGAACAAAAAAATAAAAAGGAGTCTTTTAAGGGCTGTACTTCAACAACGACAATAAAAATTTAATTCCACTAATAGATAAAGTCATTAGGTGATCTTTCTATATGATTTTTATTCTATTTTATTAGTATTAATCGAGTTTTCTTCTTCTTCTATTTCTATTAATATGTATATTTTTTATAACTGTAATTAAAACCTGAATACGTATCTCAATGTACTTCTCATAGTTTTTTTTTTCCTCTCATAAGCTTTTTAAACCAGCTTAAAAAATATCTAATTTGTATTTGAAATTATGGATTTCAGTCGAATTAACACGAACATATTTGATATATTTTTCAAGTTTGAACTTAAATAATATCAATATTTCATATTATTGTCTCCACTTTATTTCTTATCTTTTTTATATGTCCACTATACAAATATTTCACGTATCTTCATATGGTAATGATATGATATTATCTACTTTTGATCAAGTACTCATGGATTTACTTTTGAACTCTACCAAAAAAAAACCTTATATCAATTAAGGAATCTTTCATATTTTAAATTAATATATATTATTTATCATATATATTAAGGAATCTGTCAAAAATAATTCGTATCTATTATCTTAATAATTGTTTTACTAGATTTAATATTACTATACTTAAATTTCATATATTCAAAAGATAATATCTTGTCAGAGCGAAAATCAAACAGAAATGGAACGGTACTAGTAATTCCCTCTTAGTACAAAGGGTGTAAGGGTATAAAAATGGAAGGTGAACGAGGGCCAACGACACGGCCATCATTCCTCAACGTAAATAAACATCTTTCGCCCTCCAATATGAAATTTCTGATTCCGTTCCATAGGCAAGTGTTACCATTAATACATTTGGAGTTCTTTGTTAGTCATGACTCTATTGAAGTATTACTCAAAATAGAAGTGCTGAAGTGGAAAAAAAAAACAGTATAATATTATGTATAAATGAGCCAACTGGCTGTCCCACTCATCTAATTAAGAATTAAGCCTAGATTTATTTGAGATTATCCCTAATTAATTTGTTCATAAGTCAACATCCATCTAAATGTAAAATGCACCCTTGTCAATTAAATACAAGCAGCAGCAGTGTTGTTTAGGGGAGACTAATTAAGTTAATTAATTAACTTAATTCGATGCATTAGGTGGATGGAGATGTGGATTTGATGCAGCTTCCACAAAGACATTTGTGTGACACCATAACACAAAACCACTTGCTCCATAAACTATTTAATTAGGTATAGTGAAAATTCCATTTTGACCCTTAAAGTTCATTAAATTATATAAATATTAAAGACATATATCCTATATAGTCGAATGAAATCTACTTAGTTGAGAAGAACTTGGGATCGACTTTACGTGCCTACTTATGTATTAACTCGACTATGCTAAATTATCGTGCATTAATGTCGAACACTTTGTATTCTATATATCTTTTTAAAAAAGAAACAAATAAAAATTATGAAATTAATGTTAAGACATTGGTCCCTAACTCTCAAAAACTATTGACAAAATTAATAAATATTCTTGTTAAATAAGACAACATGAACACAATCATTATGCCATGCTTTCGACAAACCAACAAAGAACACAAAAGGGAGAAAAATAGCATTTTATTGCAAACACAATTAGAACTTCAATGGATAATTAAATCATGATAAATCATTGAGGAAAGCCATAATGTTGGATGAAGAGCAATCATACTATTCCAATAATTGAGTTCTACTCCAATTTTTAATTCATCAAATGTTAATTACATTAATAATTAGATCAATTATTTAATTTATTTATTATTCTTTTTTTTATATATAAAGGGAGGCTTGAGGTCAACTATGGAATGGAAACCCTATGTTGTTTATGAGTTGAATCAATTAGTTTATTTTATTTTAAGATAAATAAATAATAATATACATATGTCTTAATTTTTTATGTTAAAAATGGGTTCTTAAGATTCTTGTTTTGGGACGTTTTTGATAAATTGCAAACATGGAAGGGCTTTTTATGGATTATATCTCTCCTTGTAATATTACGGCCCAACTCAAGGCCCACTCCAAGGTCAAATGGGAATGTGTCCGTTGGATTTGAATCCGACGGTAGTCGGTGCTCAGCTGGGGAAATTCTAGGGTGTACAAGGGACTCGCGTCTTCGTTAGCTTTTTTCCCCCTCGCGCGCGCTCCCTGAGGCAATTCGGCGGCGATCTCGTTCTACCTTCTTCCTCGAGGTACGTCTTCCAAGTGAATCGTACCTTTTGCGATGCTTGTTTCTCCAATCCATTCTCGAACGAGCTTTGTTGTTTAGTTAGCTGCCCAATGTTCCGGTTTTCATGCTCCTTTTTGTTGCATTTTTTGTTTAAAAATTTGGTTTTTTTTATGAAAGAGCTCATCTCTTCTTTGTATTTTGCTTTGAAGGGTCGTTCGAAACAAGGAAGGCGTTCACGTGAAAAATGAGGTAGTTTGAAGCTTCGATTTAGTTATCTTTGGATGTTTAATTCTAAATTGCTGGAGGTTGTGCGTCTAATCACATATATCGTGAGCCGCTAAAAGTATTATCTGATTCCTTTCTAAAGATGTCACTTTTATCATGCACCACTATGTTTCCCTTTCTAATCACATATATGATTATCTATATAAAGAGACCATTTATTCCCTTTATTACACTTTGGAATACAGAAGATAAGATGGAAGGACATCTTTTCTATTAGTCAATTGATCTTCATGTTCTGTTGCTTTTTTAGGTATTTTCAATAATCTTAAAAATTCCCAGTTCGTTTAATCTATTTACATTCTTGTCTCACTGGGGTAATGGGCTGCGAATCACTGATTCTTCACTTTTGTATACATTTCTTTAAGTCTTGAGTGGGCTTAAGTTCATCAAATTTTTTTATTTTTCATGTTGGAATAATTTTTTTCATGAATGTCTGTTACCACAGCAAATTGCAGAGTGATGTTCTTAGGGAAGCTATCTCTCAGGCTGTTGGTGATTCTCGAGAGAAGAAGCGCAACTTCACTGAAACAATTGAGTTACAAATTGGTCTGAAAAATTATGATCCTCAAAAGGATAAGCGATTCAGTGGTTCAGTGAAGCTTCCGCATATTCCACGCCCTAAAATGAAAGTTTGCATGTTGGGTGACGCACAACATATCGAGGAGGTATTCATTTTGGAATGTTTTGTTATACTGTTCCCTATAGGTCCTATTACTTATTTTTCTCTGTAGATTGACTAAACACCATGCTTAACAATTTTATATCTTCTTTAAATACCATTATAATAGCATTATAATTCATATCGGATGTGATGCTGGATGTTTTATTTTTGGCCAGATTCTTAACATCTGTCATCTGGCAAAATAACTGCAGTCAGCTTCAATTTCGCATGTATTATTTTATGTGTATATTTAAGTGGAAAACTTTCCAAAATATAGCTTTTTGCAGTTGGATCTTCAAAGTGTCAACGAGGAATAGTAGTGATTTGTATGCATTGGAAATATATTCTTCATTTGAATTTGCACATTCAAAATTTGTGTTGTAGGGATTGACTTTTGAGGGCACATTCTTCTGCTACTTTATATTTGTCTTCATCTTTCATTCAATTTTCTGTAATACTTTTGTCACTTCCAGGCAGAGAAGATAGGACTTGATTACATGGATGTTGAAAGTTTGAAAAAAATGAACAAAAATAAGAAGCTTGTGAAGAAGCTTGCTAAGAAGTACCATGCTTTCCTTGCATCAGAAGCTATCATTAAGCAGATTCCTCGTCTTCTTGGTCCTGGTCTTAATAAGGCAGGCAAGTAATCTTTCTTTTAAGACTTGTTGGTTTGTTACAGGAAAACTATAATTCTCAATGGTTGATGATTTTCAGAAGAACAATTCTTCTTCTTTTTGCCTCATTTCTATGCTTCTACAAGAAAATTAATGACACTACACAACATCTGATAGAAACCTAGAACCTGGGTTATGGAGGAAACATGCTGGATTATCTGGATCATGGGGGAAACAAGCTTAAAACATGGATTGTATATTCTAGGAGGGCTAAAACACAAAAATGGACTCAATTATGTGGCAATTATGTTTTCATGTTTTAGAGTGTATGTAATTATAAGTTGGTGGGAAGTTAGTGGGGAAGGGATCTAAGAATTATTATCAAAAGAGAGTATGGTCTTTGGCTGGTGGAGGGAGTTTCTCTATTAGATTTGAGTGTTCTTGTCATACTATTTTCTGTACTTTAATACAATTATGTGTGTTCCTTTATTCTGAGTTTTAACATCATCCTACTGTATTAAAAAAAATGAAAGTGCTAGTTGAACAGGTAGTATATATTTAAACCTGACCGAAACAATTTTCATTTCAAATACTTTATTTATCACAATGCATATTGAAAAGAAACTTCTTTTGCGAGGATGATACTTTGGTTCTATTGACACGATTCCAATCCACGATCACATGGAAACACATAGCATTTGATTTGTTAATGACCATTTGTAGCAAGTTGATGAATTCTTAGTTACTAAATGGATACTTGTTTCCTCCTCATTCCCCTTCAACTAATTTTTTCGGAGTTTGAAGGTCGCAACAACGGATATGTATTCATTTTTTTGTTATTCTTATTTTTGGTACATTAATATCTGTTTATTTATTCTTTTGCAGGAAAGTTTCCCACATTGGTTTCTCACCAAGAGACTTTGGAGTCTAAAGTCAATGAGACGAAGGCAATGGTGAAATTCCAACTCAAGAAGGTCCTTTGCATGGGTGTCGCGGTCGGCAATGTCGCCATGGAGGAAAAACAGATTTTTCAGAACGTGCAAATGAGCGTGAATTTACTTGTGTCGTTGTTGAAGAAGAACTGGCAAAATGTGAGTTCTCTCTACTCTTTGACCACCCTTGCATTTGAAACCCTTCCGAGAAAGAACAACACTAGAACTTAGTAACTACTTTTTGTTTATGTAGTGCTGAATTTTACACTCACTATGCCCATGAATTTTACACACTCTAGTGAACCTTAGAGAAGACACCTCGCTCAAGATTTTCAGTAACAAGAAGTTGCTATCGTGAAGTTGAATCTTTAGTTTTGTAAAATTAGCTACGACACATCTCTTCAGACAAATTATACATCAATCCGCAGTGTAAAAATTTGACCTTATTGACATGAGATCGCAATGAAAATTATCTTTTAATGTGCAGTTCGTTCCAACTCTTTTTGTGTGCTTGCTAACATGATCCAGTTTTAACCTTCTCTTTTGCTTTGCTGTGTTCACAGGTCAGATGCTTGTATCTGAAGAGCACGATGGGGAAACCCTATCGCATCTTCTAACTCTTCGTTTGCTCGAGTTCGAGCTTGCTGTCACAAGATCGGACTTTTTAGCTGAATGTTTTTCGGATATCGATCAGTATAAAAGAACAGAATCTATCTTACAGTTAGTCATTTGTTTGATCAGTCTGAAAGAACAGAAACTATTCTTCCTCCTTACATGAG
>JBAMIE010081032.1:0-17207 GCA_037177295.1 Kaempferia parviflora
TAAGCCGGCCATTGATCCGACGTTGTATTCCGGGCATCAAGCCATGATTGTATCTTTGTTTGTGTGTCCCTGTTATGTTCCAGCTTGTAGGTCGCTGTTGTACCCCAGGTTGCATACCGCCGTCTGGATTCACGCCACATCCGACCCCATGCCGCTATCAGGTGAACTCGTCGATGGAACATAAATAATTACGATGAGATTGTGACCTTGATCCAACTTTAAATTGGGTGTGAATTATCTTCTAGTCCATAAATTTGTAGACTAGAGGATGTGATATGTAATAAAAGAGATGAAAAGATAGCAATGGATGGACTTTTTAATTTACATATTATATTATTTAAAATGTAAATATATATTAAAATTTTATTAAATTTTTACCGCGCATAATTAATTTCGTTTCTCGCGAAAATGGATTCACTTCACTTACAAGGAAACCCGGAAACCAGTTCGAAACGAGTCCGACCGACGCCAACTCTCGCGATCTATTTACCCACCGGTCGCGTTCCCTGCACCATCGCCTTAAACCCTAAAATTCATCTGGGTGTCTCAGAGCCGAAGTCGATTTCCAAATCCAATTAGCTCCCTTTCCTTCGAATCCCTGCTCTCGAATTCGCTGTATCCCGCCTCAGTTTCCGATTTCTAAATGGCGTCTGCCTGGTTACCGAGAGCCTTGAGGAAGCGGCCCATACTCTTGGCATCGAGACAGGTACGCTCCGTTTTTCATTATTGGCGACGATAGTATGCGCTAGCGCTAACACGACTTCCTCAAGGCAGTTTCTCCTCATTCTTTGCTCTTTACAAAGTTGATGACAAGGTTCATTTGTTTTTCTATGTCATGAATTTGAATGTTTTATCTTGGCTAGGCATTGAATATTCATTTTCAAGTGATTAAGTCAAGGCACTCAAATTATCGGCAGTTTGGTGTATTCAATGAGTTCTCCAAGCAGTTGAAAGGGGAAGCTAAAGGGTAATATGATTTTTTTTTTTCTCTTTTGATTTCGGTATTGTTCAACTTTTGGTACTGGCCTCACATGGTGCGACTACTGAGTACCTTGCAGAAAAAATGGTACTTGATTTTAACCCATGGAGAAAAATGGATATAATTTAGTTGTGTTGGACGGTTACTGATTTAACATAAATCTTTGTGATTTTGAAAGTTAGTCTTCAAGGACAACCTTTTAAAACAATATTTCAATGACAACTATGTGTTTTTAAAAAATAATTATTTCAACATGATATGGATGTTTTATCAAATTAATTGATTGTTAAACTTGTTCCAATTTCTATTTGCGAATGTTCCTTTTCTTGTAACCTGTAATCAAATATCAAGTACTAGCTTTTTTGTAAGGAATGTTTATTAGGTTAGCAATTAGAGAGTGTCAATGGCAGTAATGGCAAGGAGGTGTCTGATTTAGGTGAAATATTTTGGTTGAAAAATGGGAAGAAGAAATCATAAACAAAATTTTCAGAGTTAAGAATAAGTAGTAGGGTGCTCATACAACCAAAAGTTTTCTCGGAGACATGCCAACAAGGAAAACCTATTACAATTGAACTCTCAAATCGCAAAGCTATATTAAATTACACTGCTGAAGGTATTCTGTTTCTTTGGATTTACTTCTTTTACTAATGTGTTAGTATTTCAGTTTTAACATTTATCTTTTTCCTTTTCCTCTTAGAGTATGGTTTATGCAAGTTTCTTATGTTCTTCAATGGTAGAATAAATATGAGGAATCTTCATTCATTTTTCTGTTGAAACATAGATGATAACCTGCTTATATCTTTTGATGCCAAAGCTTGCTAGATAAAGGCTATAACACCTACTATGTGCTGTATTTTGAATTGTATATTTCTTTTCATTGAAGACAGTAATACAGAATTTCAACAATCTATGAGCGAGTTAAGTGAGAAAATTGGGGTGGTGAAGGAAGATCTCAAAGCAAGGTAATATTTCAGCAAAAGATCTTTAATGATTTTTTTGTTAATTTGCTTACTTTGGTCATGGACTACTTGGTTAAGGCATCCCTTTTACCAGAAAACAGTTTGGCTGTTTATATGGATCTGACTAGACTATTGAATGCAGAACACAGAAAACCACAAAAAAATTATATAGGAAAGTCGATGATATTTGGGAAGAGGCAGAAACGGTATCCAAGAAGGTTGGTTCCATGGTTCTAGTTCTTATTCATCAACTATAGATGATGATTGTTATCTTATTGACACTTCATTATTGCATATTCATATATAAATTTTGGTTAGTTTTGTTAGTTGAAAATTTCCCCATCATTATGAAGGAAATGGCTTCCTACTTGTGCACATATATTTATGTGCAACGTTCATATGAATGGTTCATTCCCATTACTTTAGCAAAATTATGTAAATGGTTCATCCTCATAGCTTTGACAAACTATTTGTGCAATCCATGAAGTTAAAATATCTCTTGTAGAATAATGGTGGATTCTAGCCCTCATAAATTAGAATTTGTAATGTGACATGTCTTTCCTTGTCCATCTTGAAAGATCATTAATGGTTCATTGATTATCTTATTTGCATTGTTACTCTAATGTTTTACTATATTTCTATGTATTCTAAATTATAATCCAAGCTTCTATTAGCACAGTTTAATTGTCCTCCTTATCTTCTGTCATCATGATTTTTATTAAGTAATATAGCCTTGCATCAGGTTTGATTGAGAAATAAGATCCATGCAACTAATCCCAAATAGTGAGGAAAACATGGATTGCTGTTGTGTTGGTTATGATTTTGATTAGGATCCACATATATTTCTCATGGGGTTCGTGCCCACAAGTTTAATGATTAGGCATATCTTCTGTTCTTGGTTATTGTTTTCTTAAGTATGTTATTGTTTGTCATTCCTTTCTGCATTCATTTGCTTATCAGGTTTCTGAAAATGTGAAAGAGCAACTATCATCTGCTAAAGAGGAGGTAATCAAAAACTGTTTATCTTTATGGTGCTAGTTAGTCTATCATTAGAAACAGAAGAGATCTGTACTTTGTAGTGTAAAAGAAACTACATTCAGACTTATATATGAGTCATCGTGGTTTGATGAAGTTACAAACACGGTAACTGTAAATATCTGTTATAATAGGAAGAAAATGCGTCAACATAATAGTTTGAAATTTTGGATCTTCCAAATCTGTAGAATGTTACCCAGTAAATAACAGCTTTTCAATACCTATCAAAAAGAGAAGAACAGTTATATAATAATATTGTAAAAGCAACACATTAAATCTTCTTATACAATATTCAGCTTTCTTCTATTTTTTTTCACTTGTCCATGCGTATCCTGTTCAGGTTGAAGAAGCCTTTGGACTTAATAAGGAAGAACCTTCTAAATCTTCTTCCAGTTCAACAAGCACTTCCAGATTGAATGGTGAACATAAAACAGAGACAGAAGCAGAAAACTCTGAAGGTAAAGCTAACGATAACAAAGAATCTATGGGGCAAACAGAGTCACTCTTTGGGAAATTCAAGGACAGAGTTTCTTCAGCTTCTCCTAAAGTCTCTGAAGCTTTTCAGAAAATAAAGGAAACAAAGATCTCCAACTTAGCTATGAGAGGATACAATTTGGTGAAAGATGAGCTTACGGCTAATCCAAACAGCAGAAAACGCATGCAGTATGCATCTGCATCTGTTTCATCGGAACCAAGAAGTATGAGAACAGACATTACTGTTGTTCCTTCCAAGAAATCTATATTAGGTGAGAAATGGGAAGCATTCAAGAAGAAGGTAAAAAGAGAACATTCTTGTGGTCCTTTTCATTTGACAGAATCATCTGTTTCTAAGAAGCCCTAATCTTTTGCATTCTGTTTTTATGAGTCACTTGTTCTTTTCAGATGCATAGTCATCCTATCTTTAAGCGATTAAGTGGCTATGGCCAACCAGTTGTAACAAAGGGACAAGAGGTAAACCTTTCTGAATATGTATTATTATTATAAGTGAACTGTGGTTCGTAAGTAAAAGCTAAAACTGTTATAATATTCATAAGGATTATTTTATGCTGGCAGTTAGCAGAGGACATGAGAGAGCGGTGGGAGACAAGTGACAATCCTGTCGTTCACAAGATTCAAGAGTACTTTATCTGTTTGCATTTCAAAATTTTATATTGTTTTTTAGGTGGAATCTAGTAACTACCACTTTTTAATTGTTTTTATTAATTTTTTTCTTATCACAATCCAAGGTGGGATTGACCACTGAATGCTTTACACCATAACTATGTTTAAACAAAGGTTTTAAAATTTGAGCCCAACTAAGGTTTCGGTCCCTAGCTAGCTCGAGATTTACTGCTTGTGCCAAGTGTTGGTACCAAATGTGTGTCAAACACTAGAAGAGAAGGGGGGAAAGAGAGGAGGAATGGGAACTGTCAAGGAAACATCTAAATGATGAGGAGAAGCAAGAATTAGTGGATCAAACTTTGAAGGAAGTTCATGTAGTCGGGCGTACCTTGCATCGATTATGGAGAAGAAAAACAGGGCCCTCATTGCCTTGCGTCAACCTCACGGGTCTAGGGGAGGAGGAAGACTTTTACGGACGTCGTGGAACCCACACGTCAGTCCTCCAGTCTTAGAGAGCAGAGAGAAGCTGGCACAAACATCGCACCTTTCTAGACCCAAGAGTCCACACTCTAACCTTGTGGATCTTGGGGTGGAAATGTAAGCCTTGGACACTTCATTTTAGTCGTCACAAAAGGCATCAAAGGTGTCGTTAATCAATTTTGGTCCTCATGAAAGATTCTTTCCTTGTTTGCTCACCTGTTCGAGATTTTGAGGCTTCTCACGTATCGACGGGTTGGGGAAACAAAAAGTTTGTATTGTGCCAACTAACTCAAAATGAGGTTATAAACTATGCTCTGAACCATAGTTTTAAATATTGTTCCGTGTTGATTGACACGTCAACTGATACTCGTTGTGATCCTTTGTTTTTGTCTCAAGCCTTTCTCCTTTATTGCGAGCTTCACCCGAGCTTCCTCCATCACAAGCTCCGTTACCTTCGTTGCCAGATTTAGTGAGTTGTGAGCTCCTTCTATGACTCACCACCCTAGCGCAAGCATCTTTATGACTTGCTTCCAGCTGCGAGCTTGCAGCGATTTGCTTCCAAGGACTAAAACCTTGAATAACTTACTTCTCTTCTTCCTCCCTCTTCTTCATTCCCTTGTCATCATTGGAGTTACTAACACCTAAACCGTATTGTTTTGGTCTTTGTCAGAAACTTTTGAATGTGTTGAGATTTTAGACCTTGGTTTGAACTTCAATGTACATTTTGTTGATGCTGACTTGTTTGATAGTTTGTTTGACTTGCGTATGTGCTTTTGTTCTATCTAGCTTTAGGTGATTATTCTCTTGTTCATCTGTAATTTATATGCAAATTGAATGGAAATCCAGTTATTTGAGCATTGTTACAATCAGTGATTCTTTTGAACTAATATATCTGACTTTTCATTTGCTTTATCCATTTGTTTTCAAATTATAACTAGTTAAATATTCTTCTTTTAAGCTTTTAACATGAGTGATTTTGCCCTGGACATCATTGCATTTCTTTTTTTTTTTTTTCCCATTCTTTTTTCTGTTCATATAGTTGTATATTATGGTACTTCTTGAATCCATGTATTATTTTCTCACCTATTTCAATTGGTGCTGTGGGACACACAATTGTTGAAGTTATGCTTCTTTAGAGGATGGCATTATTTAGTGTAGTTTGTTGACCGAAATTGTGTCTTTCAATGATAGGATGATCTTCCTTTTATACAAAGATAAATCTCTTAGAATTAGGGATGGGAGCATGAATTGATTACAATCCAATTTAGGAAATAAATAACAGGAAATAAATCCCTACAAAATAGGGATAAAATAACAAGTTGCCTAGTTTGAATTTCAATACTCCCTCTCAAGCTAGGCGATAAATGCTCTCCAAACCTAGAATCCAGCATAGTGCCTTTGTCTAAATGTTCTTGGTGTTTTGAAGGCACATGGCGGAGCATGATGTTTTTATTTTCAATCTTCTCACTAATGAAATGTCTGTCATGTTTGGCAATGACAACAGCAGATTGATTGTTACACATAATTTGGATTAGATCTCTTGTTTTTAGCATGAGTTCCGTTAGAATCCATTGTAACCAGATTCCCTTACAAATGCCCAATGTCAGAGCTCGAAATTCAGCCTCGGTACTACTTCGAGCAACAACTGTTTGCTTTCTGCTATGCAAAGTGACCAAATTTTCCCAAACGAACGTACAATATCTAGAAGTAGATCTTCGGTCACTAGGTGAACATGTCCGACCAGTATCAGTGTAAACCTCCAAGGTTCGTCTATTTGTCTTTCTAAATATGAGTCCTTTTCCTGGCCCCCTTTTAGATATCTCAATAGCATCCATGTGATCAACTGAAGGATTTCCCATAAATTAAATTGGCTAATGTAGCCAACAACAAAACTTATATCTGGACGAGTGTGAGTTAGGTAGATAAGTTTGCCTACCAATCGTTGATATCGTCATTTATCAGCTTCCATTTCATTGGTTTGAAACCTTAACTTGGTATTAGGATCCATAGGTGTATCAACTTACTTACATCCACTCAACCTAGCTTCTTGTAGTAGGTCAAGAACATACTTTCTTTGAGACACAAAGATTCCTTTGTGACTTCTAGCTAGCTCCATTCCCAAGAGGTATTTGAGTTGTCCCAGATCCTTATTTCAAACTCCTTAGATAGGAGTGACCTAAGCCTTTTGATTTCTAGTTCATGGTTTCTTGCGAGGACAATATCATCAGCATATACAATACTGAGATTTTCCCACATGGAAAATGTTTCACAAATAGTGTGTGATACCTTGAGATCGGGAGTAGTCATCTCCTTTAAGGACTTTAGCAAATTTGTCAAACCAAGCTCTGGTGATTGTTTAAGTCTATACAAAGCTCTCCTTACTTTGCAGACTTTTCCTTTTGTACTATTTGTCTCAATATAAACTTCTTTCACAAGATCTCCATTTTAAAAGACATTCTTCACATCTAGATGGATCAAGGGTCAATCTAAGTTAGTAGCAATAGACAGTAATACTCGGTATTTAGTTTTGCAACCGGTGCTAAGGTCTCCTAATAGTCAATCCCATTGGACGTGGTGTAACCTTTTGCCACCAGTCGAGCCTTGTTTCTATTTATGTTTCCATTTGGGTTCTACTTGACTGAAAAAATCCACTTACATCACACAGTTCTTTTCCTTGAGGTAGCTCAGTGCCCAAGTTCCATTCTTTTCCAAGGGTGTGTATTCCTCTAGGGTTGCTTTGCGCCATTCAAGAACTTTTAGAGTTGTATACACAAAACTAGGAATATTGATCTTGTCAAGTGATATCACAAATGCTCGATACCCTGGAGATAGACGTGAGTAGGACATATAGTTGTGCATCGGATGAAGAGTACCAGATCTAGTACCTTTTTTTGTGTGCAATAGGTTGGTCCAATGCGGGATCTATATGTGAAGCTGGTTCTATTACATCCTGCTGCGTTTCAGGTTCAACCTGGCCTCGAGTTGACTCATGATACGGTTGAGTTTCGTGTAAAGACGCAAGATGTTTTCTCCTTACATAGACTTTCACTATGTCATTGGAAGGTGGTGTGTTCTTTTGTGGTTCTGGGGTAGGTGGTACATGTAATTGTGACGATGATGGAGAGAAAGGAGTTGATGGGGATGATGGAGGGTATAGTGGTGATAATGGTAAGATTGAGGAAGGACTCGGTTCAAGAAGGGACTCCCCATCCCAATGCTGCAATTTAATTTTGTTCTCCCTTGAATTGTGATATTGGAGTAGTATGGAATGTGTTCAAAGAAGGTGACACCCATAGTGATAAAATTTCTGGGTGATAGGAGAGAAGCACTTATAACTCTTTTTTGTTGGCTGAATATCCCAAGAAAATGCACTTAAGTGTGGGTGGATCAAACTTTCCCCAATATTGAGAGTAGATGTGGACATATGCAATACATCCAAATAGCTATGTTGGAGACAAGTCTGAGTGTATCTATGATACATTTTTGTAGAACCTGAAATGGAGTGCTTAACTTAAGAACCTTGGGAGTGTGGGCTTGGAAGAGTAAAGAGTGAGCTACCTACGAAACCGTTCAGCTAGACCATTTTGGTGGGGGTGTATCAACACATGAACTTTGTCGACTATGCCATTGGATTGGAGACAGGAGCTAAGGTTGGAATTAAAGAGGTTTTTGATATTATCTGTTTTGAGAATTTGTATGTCAACCTTGGGTCTTGATCATGGCATGAAAATTCTGTAAGATTTTTTTTTTTTTAATAAGAAAGGTCCAACATAACCTTGGATTTTTGAATGTCCCCAAATGTCCCTATCAATGAGAGAGAAAGGTTGTGTTGGTTGATATTGACAAGGTGCATACTGAGATATACCAAAGAAATTAGGATTTTTATTGATAAATAATGAAGGAAAAAGATGTTTCACATACCTAAAATTTGGATGTACTAATCGATAGTGCCATATCATAATTTCACTTTTATTATTGGATAGACTACTAGACTTAAAACTATGGATTGGCTAACTAGCTAGATGTAAGGGAGGATTCAAGAAGGTAAAGTTCTACACAAAGTTTAGCACAACCAATCATCTTCCCCGTGCTCAAGTCTAGAAACACACAACAATCACCAAAGAACTTAGTTTCACAGTTAAGGTCTCGGTTGAGCCTACTAACTCACACAAGATTACAAGCAAGTCCAGGCACATAAAGCACAAAATTGAGATTGATTTTGCTGAAAATTTTAACTGTCCCGTTCCGATCACTGTGTCGTTTGCTATACACACCATTGGATGTTTGTCACATAATGTAAATGTTAAGAATACCATTCTATCACCTATCATATGTTCAGATGCTCCTGAATCGATGATCCAAGAGGACGACTTGCTTGTAGACATTGCTATAGGATTGCTTGTTGACGAGTTGAAATTTGAACTCTTAAACAAATAACTTTTGGAGCATATCCCTTTGCTCTTTGGAGAAAGGAGAAGTCACAGATTTTAAATTTTCAGCAGACACATGATATGCCTTTGGCTCTCGCCTAGGAAACTCAATCGACTAGCTTTCCATGGAGTTGCCAGCATTGTTCTTTGAGATGGCCTTACTTTCGACATTGAAGATAATTGTGGCCCTTAAAGGCATGACAGAGGACATGCTGGAGGAAGTTCCTGCTCTAAACCTGTCTTGCACTGAAAAATCAGAGTTGGCCATGATCCTGTCACACCAGGAAGTCGGCTGCTCTGTTTGTTCTTGATGACGTCGGAATGGAGATCGACGTTGTTGCTGGTGATGGTGGAAGAACCAGCAATCGTGCAGCTTTGTCTTGAGGCAGCAATCGTGTGGCTTTGTCTTGAGTCTAGAGGAAGAACTCGCTCCTAGGGTTTCTGCGGCGGCAGCGGAAAGAGGCCGAGAGGAGAGAGTCTAGTAGAGAAGGAGATCTCAGCCTTGGGGTTTTCCGGCTAGGGTTCTACTCTGATATCATGTAGTTTGACTGAAATTGTGTCTTCCATTGATAGGATGATCCTCCTTGTATACAAAGATAAATCCATTAAAATTAAGGGTGTGATAAGTATGAATTAATTACAATCCAATCTAGAAAATAAATGACAGGAAATAAATCTTATGAAATAGGGATAAAATAAAAAAGTTTTTTTTAGCCTTCTATTTCAATTTGGGTCGCTCTATTTTAAAATGGATATTGCTCTTTTACACCATCAGCATGTCCATTAATCCTAAGTATATATTATCATTGCAGCTTCATTGATGCATTATTGGCCTAGGTTTTGGAAATGGATGGAGCAATTGAAACATATTTGATCCTGAATGAAAATCTGCATCCAATAAACTAATGAATATAGGTTCCTAGGATAGATATGTTGATTCAGATTGTTTAGTAGCTTACCAAGGTCAATTGGCAATCATTGGCAGGATTTTCAATATGTTACCAAAGTTCATTTGCATTCATTGGCAAGATCTCTAAAATTCCAAAGTGCATGAAGTTTTTCTTTTAATTCTAGTTGTCTCTCCCATATTTTATTTTATTTTTTAATTCTAGTTCCCTTTATTTTATTTCATAATTGGCTTGACGGTTTTATTATCTACTTCAGTTTAAATGAAACTGTCTTTGGAGAAACTGCAACTGCTTTGTCTTTCAAGGAAATTAGACGGCGAGACCCGTAAGCCACAACTTTAATAGTTTTAGAGCATCTTTTTGTTTGACTAATCGCCTAAGTTCTTTATGGAATCTGTGTGGGCAAGGTCTTTTTCTCTGCCAGATTTTGTGGCTGAAGTTCAGGAGATGGTCAAGCCTGTTCTAACTGCTTACTTCAAAGTAATTTCTTTATCTTCTTGATAAATGTGATTTGCTTTTGTGGAAAATAGAAAATATCTTTAATTTTTTTCTCGGCTTTAGTTTTTTGTGGGACCTGAAACAATTTTTTTTCATCAATCATAATGATGTGGATATTGTGCTGTGACATACAGGCTGATCTAGAAACATTGAAGAAGTATTGCACTCCTGAAGTCATTGAGCGATGTAAAGGAGAACGAAATGCATATGAAAGTCAAGGCATGTTTTTTGATAACAAGGTATGGAGGTGGCGTTAATTTACTTTGCACCTGTGCTCTGAAGGCCCTCTGAAGACCTGACTCCATGCTGCATCTATTATTTCAGGCTCTGGCTGCATGTTAGTATTGCATAAGTACTATACCAGTTAGATGTGTCATGCTCATGTCTTGCTCGTTTTGCAGCTCCATTACCTTCTTAAACACAAAATCATCTTGGTCATCCTAGCATCCAACATTTAAAACAAATGGTTCCCTTTCCATCTAGTCTTTCCTCTCTTGAATGTCAAGCATCTCAATTAGGAAAACACACTATCAATGGTCTTTGTAATAATAATTCTAAAGTGTTTCCATACTTCTCTTTCCATGGAATGTTCTATATTCTTTTTTCTCAAGTGAGCATTCAATTTTATTTGCCATTTGATCATCTTAGATGAGATAAATTTTCCCATTGGCCATCGAGTTTGTATTTCTTGGCTTTTCATCTCAAGATAGGCTAACATTGCTTCTCTCAAATCACAGTATGTCTCTCTACTGATGCAATTTTTTTTTTACTTTATTATTCAAGTTTTCATAGAGCTATTTGAGTTAGTGTAGGTGGTGCTTCCTATTCCTACCTTGTTACTTCTAATGCCTTTTGCTACCGCGATCTTTGTTTTTGATATTGTCATTTCAAAGCATTAAACCTAAGCGTGAGTATATTCTAGTAGTTCTAGAGACTTTGATCCTCAAGTTGCCAACTATCGTTCTAGATTCTATCTTTAATATGGATCCCCCATTGCCTATTGCAAATGTACTAGAAACAGTTCTGTTTCACACTCATTTTCTCGCTATTTACACATATTTTAGTATCACCTAAATGCTTTGATTTCGTCCTTTTTAAAGATAGATCATGTCCACTCTAATAGTATTTTGATGATGGTTTCTCTCTTTGTATGGAAGTTTACAGTGGATTGCAATTGTTAAATGCTTATCCTAATGGTATTGTAGAGCACTTGAAAACACACTTATTAGCTACGCTATATACGCAGATTTATAGTGTTATCTATCTTGATACATTTTATTTGGTGGTTAAGATTCCTTCAATTCAACTACCTTGGCCTTTCACTAACCCCTTCCTTAGCTCCACATCAAATTTGTCGCAATCTTATTAGGGAGTTTTATGCGAAGCAACCTCTAAGGTTAATTGTGCAGGAGAGACTGAGCTTATGTAAGTTGAATAAATCACTGAATCAGTTGTGGTTTGGAAATTTTATTGCTAGTCTTTTTCAGTAGGACTTTTTCAGTATTCCATGACCATGATGCATATTTTAGATTATTTTTTGATAAATTATATTTTTTATTGCTTGTGGATGTCTCACCATGAGTGACGATTCCATCCTTCAATAGAAGTATGCACTTGATATGCTTGAAGTAGGGATGTTAGAGACCAAACACATTGACATTCTCATGAATCTTAATGTTAAATTCATATTTAGATATCGGAGTCATTAACTGATCTCAAAGAAAATATAAAAGATTGGCATGGAAATTAAATTACCTTGTAGTTATGAGACAAAACATCATTTGCAGTTAATGTGATTGTTAGTTTCTAGAAGTTCGATGTAATGAGGAGCAACTATAAGAATTTTATGTGTTACCTCAAGAATTCCTTAGCAAAAGCTCTGTTATTCTAGGATCTAGGCCATCTTCAAGTTGTGGATATATTGATGCAAATGGGCAAATTCTCCTACAAACGACATACTATTATATTCCCAAGGAAGTAATCTAATTTTATGGAGAAGCAAGAGGCAGCTTGTAGTAGTAAGAAGTAGACTATTGCAGCTAGGTCGATTCCAAAGGTTAGTATAAAATATGATATTAGTTAGCAGTATGTGAGTTATCTTGGACATGCTTTCATAAAACCAATGAAGCTCGATTGTGACTATTAAAACATCATGCACATAGTCTTTAATCTAATATTTACGAGAGAAGAAATTACATAAATATCAAGGCAACTCCATCAAAGCGCAGTCAGTTGAACACCTCATTTGTCAACTCTAATTATTAGCAAGTCAATTTGCTTATCAAATCCTTGAAGGGCCTAGAATTATGTCTACCTACAACAAATTGAGTTTCTACAGTATATATTTGAAGCAGCTCGTGTGTTACGGGCCTAGGATCCTAAATATAAATACTAAAGTCGTAGTTAAGTGTTTTAAGACATCCTGCATACACTTTAAGCAAGTTTTCCAAGCTTTTTTTCTTATCATCAATTAGCATATCATTTGGTGATCTCATGGCTTTCCAACGTATTCAAGTCTGCCTAATTCATTTATTATATCGATGTATTCAGCAACACATTGGTTTAATTTCTTTTTCCCTTTTCTCTGTCGGTACAGATTCTCCATATCTCTGAAGTTGACGTCCGGGAAACTAAAATGATGGGTTCTTCCCCGCTAATAATAGTAGCTGTAAGAACTTCGACTGAACATTCAATATTACTCTGTTGAAACATTGTATGAACAGGATAATAGCCATACAGAATGGTTTTACATACCTAATTGACATTTCTGTTTGAAATTTTTGTAGTTTCAAACCCAACAGATCTACTGTGTGCGCGATAGAGAGGGCTCGATAACAGCTGGAGGGAAGGTAATTTTCTAGTTCCAATTGTGATTAATTGTAAAATTGTATCGCGTCTAAATAATTCGACTAAAAAAGCGAAAGTCCCAACTATTTCGGTTCGGCTGTAGATAAATTTGCTATTTATGACAATTCTGATTTTCAGGATTCAATTCAAACGGTACTGTATGCATGGGCTATGCAACTGATCGACATCGAGGAGCTAGGCGAAGGAGCATACTACCCACAGTGGAAGCTCCGAGAAATGCAACAACTGGGCTTTCAGGCACTTATCTAGACTTCACCGTTATACTGGTTTTGTCGGAACCAAAGATGATTTAGAGATGCTGCTATCACGCATAGGCAGTGCATGAGCAAGTGAAGATGTGATCGTTCTGTATCGGATGATCATGTGGTTTCTCATTCTAACATTCACAATCGAGGCCAACCTCTGATGTAACTCATCGAGGTATTCTTTTTATAATGTATACCTCAAATAATTTGATCATCAATGCGTTGGAGGCGATGTATAATGTTGGTTGAACAACTCATTCATGACATTATATGATGGATAAGGATAAATTTTGAACGAGCGTTTCTTTTTTTCTTTTTAAATGTCAAAGATTCTTTTTATTAAAACATTTCAAAGCTTAACGGGTTCAAGGTACAATAAGTTAAAATTGTTATATAAATTATACATTGTAAAAAATATATATTTGTTTTTTGTAAAAATTAATAGAAGGTATATAGTATTTTTTTAATTCGAATGATGAAGCATAGTAGTTGATTGATGGGTATTATAGTAACAAATATATATCAAATTGTAAAAAAAAAAAGAAGTGATTATGTTCACTTATATTTTCCTTACAGACCGTATGAGATTACGTGAAGAGAGGTAAATCACGGGACCAACAACAGTCAAGTGGCTAGGAGGTTAAAAGAGTTTTTTTTTTAAAGTCATGCGTCCGCTGGAAATTGATTTCTGTCCCATTATAACACATCTTTCATTTCTCTAATTAACTAGATATCCTGGGGACAACAAACATATATCCAAGATTCAAAGAAGAGATTATTTAATGGGTTTCAAAGGGTACTAATCACGGCGTAGTCGGTGCTTAATATATTGAGTCAACATTTTAAAATTTATAATAACCCAGCCCAGTTGAAAACAGGTTTGTTGATCATAAGCCAAGTCTAACCCTACTCACTAAATGATGTCGTTTCAATTAATGGAAGAAAAATGTCTTTTTTTTACCGTTCAACGAATCGAGGAGCAACACACCATAGAAAGTAAAATCTCATAACATCAATAGGGGCTCCTCAATTGGGTTCCATTGTTCAATCCGTTCAATATCATGAGTCCAAGGTCATCTCTTTTCCTTTCTGTTCCTTTTTCTAGCCAAGCAATTGGATTTTATTTTGCAACCATTTTCTCAATTACAGCTGCCACAACAAGTTTTAAAGCTTGCGATTGCTTGTTTTTTCCTTCAATTTACATTGTTCCTTTAGCCGTCATCCTTATTCAAGAAAAACATTACATTATTCCCTTATTGAAGAATTTACATTAAAGAGAAAATGTAAATAGGTAGCATAGTTAAGATAAATTGACATTGCCGATTGCATTTGCATTTTCAATATGCATATTTGTTCCCTTTTTAGTTTTTTTTTATTTGTGGCATTTCAAGTTTCAGCACTACACTGAGTTTTACGAGTAGACAGTCAACTCCTCTTGTTTTGAAGTGGCAAATTACAGGTAATTTTAGATTTTTAATCATGATTTTATTTAAAATTATTTATTTTTTTTATTATTTGAAAATTATGACTCTAATATTTGAGAATGTTATGATATTATAAATTGATTGAGTTTGTTATAATTGATTGGTAGTCATTTTTTGTTCTTAAGTTATAAAGAATTAATTTGTTGTTGTTTTTTTTTGTCCTTATGTTATAAATAGAACACCAACAACTTTTAAATAAAAAGTCAAAAATATTACTGTCATTTTTTTAGAAAGAAAGATGATCAATCTGAATTTGAAATCAATAGCAATTTATATACTTCTTAGACTAGAAGTTGGATCCTATACTTCCAATTTACAACCTCCTTTTTTTTTTTAATCTAGGCCAATAGAACAGAGAGAGAAAGAATTTGATATTTTTCCTATTAAACGAGATCTAGGATTATGAAAACATATTTATGAATACCTTGTTAATAAGCGGGATGAGATTAGAAGAACATATATTAAAGCAAGGTCTTATCAACCTAAACTTGCTTAGTGTCAGAGAACAAAATTGGAAAGTAAAACCGTCGATTTTAATATAGCTGGTTCACCAACCACCTTGGCTATAATATTCACCTTTAAATGGCATAACATATTATTTTTCATGCTTTCTTTTAAAGAATACAAGTAATCCATTGGCTCATTCTATGCTTGTTTCTAAAGAGTTTAACCGTTGGAAGAGAGTTAATGATGGATAAAAATGTGCATTTGTAAATACACTTCTTTGTAAATTCAAAAAGAAATATTGTGTATTCTTGATAATAAAGTGAGAACAATGATTCGAGATAAATTGGGAGATGCCAAATTTTGTATTCTTGTCGATGAAGCTCAAGATGAATCTAAAAAAGAGCAAATGTCTCTTATTTTAATATTTGTAAATAATTCTAATTTTTTGGTAAAATGTTTCTTTGAGATTTTGAGTGTTGAGGACACAACATCGACAAACTTTAAGAAATCAATTTTTGACATATTTGTTCAACACAATATTTAAATCTACAACATGAGGGGACAAGGGTATGATGATTCTAGTAATATGCTTGGTGAATAAAATAAGCTTAAGCATTATTTCTTAGAAATTGTCTACATGCCTATTATGTACATTATTTTGCTCGTCGTTTACCATTACATTGGTTGCAGCTGCTAAGGACGTGTCTTCTATTTGATAATTCTTTTCTTATTTGACTTTCATGGTAAACTTTGTTACCTCATCTCCTAAACATCTTAGTGATTTACAATCTTCTCAACAAGAAGAGATTGCAAATATGTTGGCTATTAGTGAGCATGAGTCTGGTACAGAGGCTAATCAAATTTGTACATTCCATGGATCTGGTGCTACTTGTTGAAGCTCTCATTATGATTTTGTTAGGAACTTGATAGATATGTATGCAGCAACTTGTAAGATCATTGGAAATCTCAGTGAAAATGGGTCAAATGATGCAATACATGGGGAAGCTAGCGGTTTATGCAACATAATCATGAGTTTTGAATTTTTATTTGTATTGTTTGTGATGGAAAGTATCTTAGAAACCACCAACATTATTTGTCAAGCTCTACAAATTAAATCACAGGACATTGTGAATACCTTAAGATTCATGTCAACCACAAAAGTCATCCTTCTAAAATTTAGAGAAGATAGTTGGGATGAATTTTTTGAGTAAGTAAAGGCTTTTGTGAACGAAATAATATTGAGATGCCTGATATGAGTCATGGTTATAAAGTTAATTATTATTATCAACAACGGGATCATATTACAGTTGAGTATCATTATCACGATAATAATTTTAATGGTGCAATAGATTTTCAAGTGATGAAACTAAATGTAGATTCAATGAGGCAAGGAACTTTTTGCTCTTTGTTCAGCTTTGGATCCTACTAATTCATTTAAAAAATTTAATGTGGACGACATTTGCAAACTTGCATCCAAAATTTATCCTGCTGATTTCACTCAACAAGAAAGTCATCCTTTGAAAGTTGAATTGGAGCACTATCAACTTGACATAGTTTGTGATCCTGAGTTTCAATAAATTTCTACTATTTCTACATTATATAGAGAAATAGTTAGACCGAAAAGGCTTAGAATTATGTTATGATTCAGAGATTGATTCGTCTTGCAATAATTCTCCCTGCATCAACTACAATGGGAGAGAGAGAGCCTTTGCAGCCATGAAACTTCTCAAAATGACACATTGCAGTAAGATGGTTGATGATTTACTTTCCGAT
>JBAMIE010081134.1:0-17203 GCA_037177295.1 Kaempferia parviflora
TATATTAAAAGGCTAATCCAAAAAGTTGATTTAACAAAAGCTGATCCCATTTTTCTGCTTTGTTGACAACGCGCGAGCGTAAGAGGTGTCCGATGCGTCGTCAGAACCCCGGGTACGGCGACGGGTTCGGGCGACGCACCCGGGACCTGTTGCTTAGCCCAGGTGATGGTGTGACGCCTTCAGGGGTGTCGATCCCTGCGAAACGAGAAAAAGTCTAACCTAAATGACACAAGCGGGTGCAGCTGCAGTTGGTGGCAGAGGGCGGCGACCATGATGGCAACAATGGCGGCAGCGGGAGGTCGCAACGGTTTGAGTCAGAAGAGGCAAGTGTTTTGAAATAAAAGCTAATGATTTTTTAACCCTAAAACGTTGTTAATGCCGCCATTTAACCCGCCTCTGATAGAAGCGGCGAGGAATTGGTCCGCCTCGCACCTAGGTAGCCGTCATACCGCCTTTTAGAACACAGACTCTTAACAATTTGTTGTGCTTTCTAATTGACGACACTTTTCTTGGTTAGATTGACAAGTGATGAATTGAAGTGATAATAACAGATGATCCATACTTAAATTTGATCTCATGAATAACTCCTATACTATTGTGACTAGAAAGATAGGTATCGCTTATGCTTGCCATTCTTTTTTAATTCACTCTTTTGCTCGGGTCGTTCGATGAGTTTGCCTCTTGAGTAACAATTGTTGTGCTTTCTGATTGGCGGTACTCTTGTTGATTGGAATGAAAAATGAATTGAAGAAATGATTTCACCAATGACCTCATGAATAATTCCAGTGGGACCTGAAAGTTAAGATTTTTGCATGAAATTCTTTTTGAATTCCTAGTCAGTGGAAAATTGGTAATGGTAGTCTATCTGATGCCTTTCGTCCTTGTACTTTTGTTATACTAGGGTTTCATCTGTTTCTTGTTGCTTTAATCTAGTTTTCTGTTTCATTTTTTTCCTTTATAATTTCTCGTTGTTAGCTGATTTTAACTTCTCTTATCATTTATGTTGGCCTCCAATGTTTGCAGCAAGACACAATGCCCATTCTGCGTAAGGGTGAAGCAATTGCTTGATCAGTTGGGTGCCAAGTACAAGGCAGTCGAGTTGGATGTTGAGAGTGAGTACATATAATTGAACTATAGACGTCAGCAAACCTCATACTTTTTTACATGCTCTTTTGTGAATGTTTACAAAGTTTTTGCCACTGATTAAGTGAATGACAGCTTGTTTCTCCTTTTCATTAGGTTGTGGTTCACCTTTATGATATGCAAAATTATAAATTTGACTACCGTTCATATCATGATCCACCTAAATGAGAGAATTTACACATTAATTTATTATCACAATTTACTATATAGGACAATTTGATCATCACAAATCGTCTTGTCATAATCCAAAGTCTAAATTATAACATAAAATCATTCCTAGTTGGCAATATATGAGATCCAATAGTGGTGTCCGCTTTGATACCTATTGTCACTACTCACTTTGATGAGGAACTGATATATTAACGTGTGACATTCAACCACTGATTTAAAATGTTTAAGCCCAACTTATTTGTGGCTCACTCATCTAAGCTTATAAGGCTTTTTAATGGCGAGGACTAAATTGGGTTTCATACTTCATGTAAACCTAAGTTAATTCAATTGAAGCATTGATTTTACTCTACAAGAATTGTTTCTTATTAATTCGAGTATCCTGTTGACCACCTTGAATCATCATGTCCAAATTTTACTAGATAATATTCAAGTGGTTTAGGAATGAATGGCACAAGTTGCTTTTCTTTCTTTCTTTTTTTTTTTTTGAAAGAACATTTTCCAACTATATGCATTCAACGGCTTGTCTCCTACTCACATGAAATGACCTTTGTCTACTAGTGTAAATGGATTACTGAGCTTGGCCATTTCTGGCTCCCCTCTCAATCTTTGATCTGTTTGGTGTGCTCATTTTTGTGCCTTCTGGATCAATGTTTACAAGTGTTGTTTCTTATTAATCCAACCCGCATCTGTCAACCTTCTTGGATCATCATATCCAAATTTTAGTTGAAGTAGTTTAGTGATGAATGACACAACTTTTCCTATAAAAGAACATTTTCCAACCATATGCATTCAACAGCTTATCTCCTGGGCCCATGAGATGACCTTTGTCTAAATGTAAATAGATATGGTCCCCACCATTGCTGACTCTCTTTCACAAACTTTGATCTGGTTAGTGTGGTCACTTTTGTGCCTTCTTGAGCAATGTTTGTTGCTCCGCAGGGAAGCTTCTTGATGTCCCATTTTATGAAATGTGAAACTTCTCTAGCCTCTGACAGATTTTTAATTGAATGATAAATTGGACCATTAGAGTGTGAACAGTAGGCTCTTGTTAAATGGCAGTAGGCCATCTAGTCGTTGTCTCCATCCAATTAGTTGGCAATATGACAACATAAAGTCATGAGCAATAACTATTCGGGATTGGGTACTCGGATCTTCATGCACCAACATTTAGTTTTATGTAAGGTCATATTGATAATAATATCTAGATATTTTGAATAATTTTTAATTATGTTCAGTTAAGTTGTCATAGTCTTACATTTTCAACTCCTAACTGATTATAGTTTATCACACTAATAAAATCTATCGGTGGTTCATGAATATGCCCATACCGCATGCTGTCTTAATTTATTTTCTCTTATAGTTCTCCAGCTTAACCAAAGGATTAGCAAAAGAATCTAAACTAAACCAAAAATTAGTGTGATTCAATCAGTGCTTGCACTATGGATTTGTCTTGTGCCTGTCTGATGAAAGTGATTGCCTCATGAACTACTCTCCCACCAAGCTTAGAGTAGTCGTTCCCGCTGAAAGTGTTTTGACTCAATTAACTATAAACTCATTAATAAATTCCCTCGGTTAGCCTGCAAGTTTTAAGTTGCATGAAAATAAAAGTAAAACATCTAGGCTCTGTAATAATAATTGGTAACAAATTGGTATTATAGGTATGATTACTACTAGTATTACTAGCCCATAAGGTTGAAAATGAGGAGCCAGTTTTTGCGCTAATACATAATTAGGATTTGCGTGGTAACAACTACTTTGTTCATCCTTTTAACATTTGATAAGTTTGCAAGGAATTAATTCATGTAATCTGGCCTCCTTGCCCTCGACGACTAGGTGATGGACCTGAAATACAAGCAGCGCTGGCACAATGGACTGGACAGAGGACTGTGCCCAATGTGTTTATTGGTGGCAAACATATCGGTGGCTGCGACAGTATGTTCTTTATTTCTCTCATCTTGCCCTATTTTCCGAAACTAAAATTCGGTTTTATTGTCTTATGGAATTAAAAAATTTTGGATAATGATAAATATTTGCTCTTAGTTGAATGCATTGATTTATCCCAATCTAATCACACTTAAATAAGTTAAAATTTTGAAATGGTAGCCATAGAGAAAATCTTTGACTTGTATTTGGTGTGATATCTACAGCTTGCGTAGCGAAGCACCAGGAAGGCAAGTTGGTTCCGTTGCTGGTTGAAGCTGGTGTGGTTTCTGCTCCTGCATAGCCCGTCAAATTATGATAGCAATAAATAAAATGTGTTTCCAGATTAATGGCTAAAATGCTTTATATGTTTTCGATGCATGTGGAGACTGCTTTCGAGTTAAGTTTAAGTGTTGAAGTTTATTTGATAAGTTAACTAAATAGAGTCTAAAATAAATTAAACCTTTAAAATGATTGTTTAAGTTTCGTTTGGTTTATTTAACATGAACTTGAGCTTGATTTGTTTAGATATTATCTAACTCTCAATTTTTAAATTTGGTTCGTTTAAATGTTGTTGAGTTCTCAATTTAAAATTTATTTGACTGTTTGAAATTTTTACTTATTTGATTGATTATTAAGTTTATTAATTTAAACTTATTTGATTATTTAAGTTTTTTTATTTGACATATTGTTAAAAATTTTATTAATAAATATGGTATAGGTATATGTTCATGTTTATTTATTTAGTTTAATAGGTTGTTCAAACTTACTTAATTAATCTTGTGAACTGAAGGAATATAAATAAGGCTCTTCAAACATTAAATTTATAATGCTAATTGAGTTGGTATTTGAACAATAGATCCTTTAATTTTTAAAGGAATAATTTTACGAGAAAATTGTTTCCGTCCGGTGAGGTCAATTGTAATTTACTTTTTGTTATTTTGCTGTGGACTAAAAGTGAGGGACGTTTGAGGTTTGACGTGAGCCAGTTATTTTTTTTCGCATGATACAAGTGATACTTCAAAATAGTAGCCTAATATATCAATGATATTAAATCTTTATATTTTTTTATTTTTCATTATCTAGGCCTTCGGCCTAAAATGGAAATGAATAAAAAAAAACTGAATAAACTTTACAAAATCAACAGGAATCTCTCTAGTATTAATCGGATCACCCTAAAAACCCTCTGTCCCCATGCCCCATTTAGTTTTTTTAAAAAATGTTTTTACACTTTCAATTATGCCAATAAAATTTTATATGTAGAATTTAAAAGTTAGATTATATTATTAAATAAAAAAAAATTCAAATAAATGAAATCGTATGAAAAAAATGATATCTTAAAGACCTTACACGGTATATTCCGTACACATAAAAAAAAGAATTCGATTTAAAAATTTATGTGTATTTAATATTATAATCCAATCCTTAAATTTAAAGGTTCACAATTTTTTTTTTTTTCAAAAAAAAAATCATAAGACACGAGAATCATCCCATACTAAATTAAATTTTAGATTCATAATATTGGTGACTAATAAAATGGGCTATTTGAAAATTAAAATGTGACTATATGAAGGCCTTAATTATGCATGTATATTGGAATGGTAAGGATGGCGAGTTCTATTTTTTTTTTATTTTATTATTTTTACTATAATTAAGATATCGGTTGCATGAGGACATTTTTAATCATAAAACTCAAAATGAATTTTTTGTAATTCATAATGTATCACATCAATATGTCACATAATTTGAGAATGGTAAAAGACATCCAAAATAAACATAATATCTTTTACTACAATATGTCACATTAAATGTATAAAAACTTATTACATTTTTCACTATTAAAAAATCTCCTTAAAATTTTTTTATGGACAATAAATTTTAAATCATATATCTTTATTTATTATATTTATATATAATTGTTATTTTATAGTTTTTTTTGGACCTCACTCAAATTCTCAATTTTAAAAAAAAAATAACTTAAAAATTTCACTACGATTCTGAAAATAAAAATTTCAAATCTTATCTACAATAAAGTTTTTTCGTTTATCTTTTTGTTTCATAAATCTGTTTTAAATTTTCTAGAAGCCTTGCCCAGGACGAGGACCAATTTGTAATTTGGAGAAATCACGAGGAAATCAGTCGAAGAGTCGCTCCTCGCCGCCACTGCTTACTTCTTTTCCAAGATCCTCATGCATATTTACCCATTCACCGCCAATAGACGAGAGAGTTACATGGGGCCCGTTCGCAACGACGGTGTGTCCCGATCTGGGGAAGCGGAGATCAGTAACTACTCGGGCCCGTTACTACTGTCTTGCTCCAGCTTCCCACCCCCGAGTGGACCCCACAAGACCCGTCATTGGTCGGTCGGGTGTCCATGTGGGTACCGTTTTCTGTGCGGGGAAATTTGGTGGCTAATGAATACCAGTGGTCAACTCGCACGTGACTAAATGAATAAGAAAATAACTCTCGCAATTATTTTCTTCAAAAATTATTTGATAAATTTCATTTTATAATGATTTAAGCTACAAGATGGGTAAAGCCTTCGTTCGGCTATTTACCCCTATCATTTATAGATTCTCCGCATAGATTTTAAGGGTCTTTTGGTAAATTCAAATGGCTTAAGTGAGTACCGTCCACATCACCCGACACGAAAAATGTTATTATTTATCTAATTATCGAATTAAGAAAAAGGCGAACGCGGACTTTTTGCTCTCTTTCGTTCTTTTTACCTTCCAAATTTCACAGATTTTGTTCACGATCGGCCTTCAATCTTCCGTCGAATCCCATAATTGTCGCTCAATTCGGTCTTCCCTTGTTTATCTCTCTCGATTGGTACCGATTTCGTCCTCGTTCGAAACCAACGATCATTTCTAGGGTTTGCGCCTCCTTACGCTCGTCGGGTCTCGATTTTTCCTCGATCTTTGAGTCGGTTTCGTTAATTAGGCTGTTTGAGTTGGATTCTATGTTTGCCCCATACTGATTTTTCACGATAGGTTCTTTGGCCGGTAAGATCCTTTTATGATTGTCATTTCTAGGGTTTGGGCTCCCATTTGTTAATCAGGTCTCGTATCCTTCTCGATATCGAATCGGTTTCGTCAATAGGTTTCTTGAATAGGTCTCTATCATTGCCCCAAATTGATTCTTCCTGAAGAATTGTTGGACGGTAAGATCTAAATCTAGGGTTAGAGTTTTTTCAGGCGAAGTTCTTATATTTTTTACTCTTTTTCCTTGTTTTTTATATAAATTAATCTTTTTTTGAATTTGCACGTTTCCCTCTCGTGCCTCAATCTTATTCTCACCGCTTAGGATCTCGGTCAGGTCTCTTCTTCTCGGGAAATTTCCTCATTTGACTCTTTTCTTTGGTCAAATCCCATTCTTCTCAGCTCGTTTGGTTCTTGAAACGTTTCCTCATTTTTATCATAATTCTTCTATCAGTCTAATTGTATTTGTATATTCCACTTCAAGTGAGCGAGCACTTTTGCTGGATTTCTCATAAAAGGTATGTAAAGCAGCAAATGTGCTTGTATTCGTCTATGTTTTCATTTGTTTTCTTGGAAAATGTAAGGTTACAGATTGTACTATTTGATGTTTAGTTCTGTGACATAGCTCTACACTGATGTCCATGGCATTGCATTAGTTAAACCGAAGACATGATGTGTCTTGTGATTGTTCTTAACTGTTTACATTCTTGTGATCAGTTTGCATCAGTAAAAGCATGATCATTACTAGTTGTTTGATTCAGATTCCAAACTAAAAATAGCTTTCGGGGAAGACTTTTGAAGGAAATAGTGGGTGATCTAACATTACAATAGGCCATGTGGTTTGTTATTTTTATACTTTTGGGATACTAACTTCATGAAAAATATAAAAGTTTTTAGTGTGACAGGCAAAATTCCTAATAATATTGTTGCTTCGATGATTCTATTGTTCATATGAGATCTTGTGTATGCTCTTTTGAGTTTGGGAGCACACTGTGTTTAATGATAAACGTGTTAGAGTTGAGGGTTTCTGTCCTAGTTGATTTTGGATGATACTGGAACTCCTATTCTTACAAACATTTTTAGATGTTAATAGGTATTTAAACTATCACTTGTGTATGTGATTCTTTTGACTTCTTATCCCTAACAAAAACAAGTATTCTCTTGTTATTTAAAAACTGTGGGCCTGAACATCAACAAACTGGATGTTTTTTTCTTTGTTCTACAAGTCTGTGGTTTATTTTGCTGAAGCTATTTATACTTGTTTTATTTGTTATACAGGATAAAGATGGTGTTCAACCATGTGGATGCTTGTTTTCTCAACCAATTTGCTCATGTAGATGAAAGACATCTTTCTTGTGATAATCAAATCACACCACCTTTTGAACATTCTCTGTATGGGGTCGTGGCTACTGAGGAACTTGCTTCAGGTATTTTTAGCTGGTATTTAATCTGAAAATTATGGGACTTATTGGCAAAGATAGCTGTAAAATTTTTGCTTAAATCTCTGTAGATTATGAGAACGATTTCCGTATTTATTACAAATATTTTAAGAATATGACTGCCAATGATCTATGTGACAATCATCAAAGTGGACTCAATGGCAGCCCGTATTTGTTATGGATGACAGGCAATAATACTGGGGAAGTTGTTTTGTCTGATAAGGACAAAAGGCGTCTTTCAGATGATGCGTCTTGTTTACAAGCAAACAAGCGTTCAAAACAGGCTGATCAAGATTCACAGTCAAGTTCATTTGAAGAAATTTGCCCCAGTACTGCTCAGCGACCATCTCCAGGTAGTTCGAATACTTGGTTTTTTCCATGCAAAACATGATTGAAAGTAAATGTGTGATTATAATACATATCCTTTTAGGTGTCCTTGAGGACAAGAAGGATGATCAGGTGGTTGATGGTGCTGAGGAATTTGCTATGGAAGCAAAGAGCAGTCATTGGTTTGCTCAAGATTCACCCATCAGGCTAACTTTCTGTCCGGGTTCTTCTGGATTTGGCTCTCGAGCATCTGAGTTTGATCACTGCGAAGAGATATGTTCACCTGTTTATTATGGATTCATCCGGAAGCGTGTTGCTATCGGCGACAATCATCAAGCTGATATTCCAGTGTGGAGGCCTAATGAATTTAAGAATCAATCATGGGATTCTGAAAACCATGTTTCTCAGTTGACCTCAATCACAATTTCTTCATGTGATAATCTTGAAATTGTCAGCAACAAATGGCTTGGGACACGGGTAACTCCTATGCCTGAATCTTCTTTGCTCGCCTCAGACAATGTAACCTTGCATCGCAAGATGGATTGTAGTTGTATAGATGATGGTTCAATCAGATGTGTGAGGCAGCATGTTTCAAGAGCAAGAGAAATGATCAAACAAGATGTTGGCCTTGAAAGATTTGGAGAATTGGGTTTTTTCAATATGGGTGAGATCGTGGCTCAAAGATGGACTGAAAGGGAGGAACAACTTTTTGAAGAAATTGTGTCTTCGAATCCCGTCTCACTGGGCAAGAACTTCTGGAATAAAATGCCTGTGTTTTTCCCCGACAAAAGTAGCAAAGAGCTAGTGAGCTACTACTTCAATGTGTTCATGCTCAGAAGGCGAGCAGTCCAGAACAGGTTGGACCCACTGCACATTGACAGTGATAATGAGGAATTGCAAGAAAGCGAAGATGGTGAATCTGTATCAGAAGAAGATTCTGCCCTGGAGTCGCCTGTTGCAGATGAAAGTGTTGTTGACGAAGAAGAAGATCCTAATGAAATGGAAACCGTCGAGGAAATTGATGGCGCAGAGAATTGCCACAATTACGAGCTTGCTCTATATGACGACGAGAAATGTTCCTGCGGAGATGTGAAGACTCTTGTGTCTGGCACACAATTTCCTGGAAGCAAGTTGCCCTCATCTGGGGATTATGATATTCAGGACGAGTCGTGCACTTCGTTTGAAGGTCAGCACAGTGGGACCAGTTTCATGGACCTTCCTAGTATCGATCCATTTCTGCGCAGCAGGATCAAAGACGACGATGATATGAACTTGATCTACAAAAATGACCAGAACGATGGGTTCTTGGATGAGCATTGCGACCTTCAAGCTTGGGATATGAGCTATAACAGTGGTGGATCAGAGAAAGATGAGTTCTTGTCCACAGTCAATGTGATAGAGGAGGTATTTGGGAAAGATGAGTGTGAGAAATGAAAACTAAAACCTGTTTCTCATGGTTAAGGCTTTAAGCCACTATAAATTAAATTAAATTCCTTGATTATAATGTAGTTGAGGAAACAGTCCAGCAATGATAAACAGATCGAACGATCGTTCATGAACCAGTTTTTCGATAGTATGCTTCCAAAGAGAATGAACAAAAAATAAGCTTGAAATTAGCCTTAGTGTAAAGGTTCAAACAAGTTTGAAAGTAACACAGTGGTACTTTAATATGTATAAATAAATTCAAACAAATTAACCATTTATAAAAATAATATATTTTTAAATATTAGTAAATTTTATAGCATATACTTGGATCACATTAAATTTTTAAAAAGTATTCTGATTTTTATACTATCTTATAGAATGTATTTATATTTATGATGCAATTAATACGGTGACACGAGAGAATTAATTGAGAAATTGATTTATTTAAAAACGTATATTGAGATTAATATAAAATGATTATTAAATGTGGTCAAGAAGCGAACCAAATTAGGTAAACTCCAGTGATTTTTTTCAACCGTCCGATGTGTTATGAACGGCAGAGATGAGATCGAAAGCCACAAGAAGACGACAATAAGTTACCATTTGACGTCGTCCAAAACGATCGACGAAATTTAGCGAACAGCTTGTTTTCCTCCTCAACGTCTGTAGATCTCGCCAAGAACTCTCCGCTTCCATGAAATTCTTCTTTTCATTTGCCTTTCTCCGATCCGTTTCCATGCCTAGCCTTTCCGGGTAAGCTCGATTTCTTTGGCATTTCTACTGCTGATCGAGGAACAAGTTGATTTTTCTTTTTGTGCGGAAAAGGGCTGGATTTTAAGTGATGTTGGGTATTCCTTTCCGTCTTCGCCGCTTATATTTTTGTTGATTTGAGCATATAAAGAAGAAATTCGTAGTTCCTTAATCGAGTTTTATGTTTCACAATCACGCGATCTGGCGTTTTGGGATCCTAGGGTTTTTAATTTTCGACCAAACGCAGTTTGATCGCAGTTCTAACTAGATTTGGCTTATTTTTTTTTCTTAGGACTGACTGTGTTTTATGTACTTATCTTTCATCTTTGTATTCTTGCGCCATTGACAAATTATTTGTGCCTTGAATTATGTTTTTGTTATTCTTTGAGCTTATAAACTGGAGATCAATTCCCCTTTCCACCAAAAAAGAAAAAGGGGAAACAAAAATACATGTCTGTTTTCTTTAAGAGATAAAACACATTGAAGTTTTTTTTTTCCTTCTTCCAAAGTCATCTTTGAGCTTTATAGGATTTTTAAAACTTCATGTTTGTGCAGATTTTATTTAAAATTTTCCGTTTCGAAGGATATATGAGTGTTGTTCTGGTAATTTAATTTCACTTTTCCTACTACAGGAAAAGAATCCCTCTTCTTCGAAAGGAGAGAACCATTGATTTGAAACTGTTTTATTTAAGTTCCGTTCTTGTTTTTTCTTTCAAAACATCTTTAATCATCACAGTATTGTTGGATGTTTGTTTTGTGTAGATCTTCTTCATATTTTTTAGCTTCAGGATACATAGTATTATTCTGGTAAACAAAAAATTACAATTAAGTCAAGAATTTTTATGTTGATTCTAACAATTGCCTATGTGAAAGAGCGTTTGTTTCATCTAAAATATCAATACATTGAATGTAATGTTCATGTTAATAAGGCCAGCTTGTTTGAGATTGAATGAGAGTGGCACCATGTTTTCCTGCATATTTCAGGATCAATTTAGAGGTTTTCAGGTATGTCTGACAAGACGAGTGTGATCGATTGTCCAATTTCAGTTCTTCATAAACAGTTTCGGAACTGAAATGTGGAGTTTTATGCCCAATACCAATTATACGAAATCAACCATGGCTAGTCTTGATTGTTCTGATGATGAGGTTTCTTCCTGCTCCAGCAAAGAAGAAGGTTTTGAGTGTCCAATTTGCTGGGAATCATTTAATATTGTCGAGAATGTGCCTTATGTCCTGTGGTGTGGGCACACACTCTGCAAAACTTGCATCCTGGGTCTTAAATGGGCTGTTGTCAAGTTCCCCAACACACCAATTCAGCTACCTTTAATGATCTCCTGCCCATGGTGCAACTTCTTGTCCTTACGGTTTATGTACAAGGGCAACCTTGCATTTCCCCGCAAAAACTACTTCCTCCTTTGGATGGTTGAGAGAATGAATGGCGACAGGCGAACATCGGCCATCATCAATCACGCGGAACATGATTCTCTCTTGCAGTCAGCTGGCAACCTTGCCAGATCTAGTCATGGTTCGTACCACCAGAGCCTCCAACGAACACAATCACCCATTGGAGAAAACACACGCCACAGGCAAACTTCAGGCCCTTCCTCTGGTAACTACCTCAACATACAGACAATACATGCTGCGTTACGCAAGGTTCTGGATCTCTTCATACGTGTAACCGCCAAGTTTCCGCTGGTGATTGTCTTCCTTCTCATTGTAGTGTATGTTATCCCTGCAAGCGCTGCCATTCTAGTGGTTTTTATCATAATCACTATCCTGTTCGCATTGCCGTCCTTTCTAATGGTATACTTTGCCTACCCTGTCTTAGACTGGCTCGTCAAAGAAATTCTTGCATGATATATACATCAAAGATGTGTTCTTGACATTTGGTTTTCCAGTGATGTACGGTCTGCATTATTGCAGTATTTGATGTGTTACTAAAACTGCAAAAATCTTTTCCCCTAGGTAATTATAGGGATTCAGGTGGTTTGCTCTAGCATTGTTCTCGACTGAATAGGGATTCTTACTATGTGGCCTTGTTTCCATTCCTTGTACATGGATATTCAGGCTTAATGCATTCAATCTCTTCTGGAGTAGATTTTGCATGCTGTTTGAATGAGCTCTTGCAACCAAGAACATGAGTTTCTGAAGTTATTGTGAAATTTGATGATTGGATAATTATAGAATATTAAACACGTGTATGATATTCATAAGAAGATTGAAATAATGGTTTATTGGTTTGTAAGATTAATTATTTTATTGCCTATGAATATTTAATTCGTTTTCTATGAACTGAAATATTAATTTCTATCAAATTGCAATGTCCTTACTAGTCTTCTTAGCAATTTCTTGACTTCGAAGTCTATCTATTTTTTACTCTTAACTTATTTAACAAGTTATTTAAGATGTGCCGAGCTTGGCCAGTGCAGAACTATGTTGAGCTGACATGACTTAGGTTGAATCCAACACTAGTTCAATAGACTCAGAGTTTCGTGCTTAGCCCAACTCAAGTTTAGCATAAAATTAAATGTTATAATAAAGAATATGAAATTTTAAAATTAAAAATTATTAAGCATTCTAAAAGAATTATATAGCTCAAGTCGATTACCACTGAACAATCATAATATGAGATTTTACATCATTTATTTACATGGCCATTACATAGCTCTATGATAACAATGAAACTAGCTCCATTGGCATCGCTTATCTTAGTATAAGATGAATCAAAATAGTCCATATATGCCAACATGCCTTTGTACTCAGAAAAAAAAAAAAAAAAGATTGGTAATCACTGTTGCATAGATCAGCCAGTACTCAATTCACAGCAACGTGATCCATTCAAAAATGTCATGTGATTTCATAGTTTCCTATCATCCATTGAAGAATCGAAAGGAGCAGCCCCCACAATTACTCTCGGTGAGGAGTCATCCAGATAGAGCTTAGAAAACTCATTCACCATCTCTTGCCTATGCACGAATTCTGCCATCTCTACCTTCTCCTTTGTCATCACACTAACATCCTCGGCCGCCTTCACCACTCTGCCGAATGCACTTGTGAACCACGATGCACCGGCCGACACATAGGGGATGCTCATGATGGTTTGCTCGGTCGCTGCAAGGGCGGACCTTGCTATCTCGGATACTTGCAGTTGTTCATCCACCTCCCTCAACTTCCCACTGACTGCAGCTGTGCTGCTGCTGATCTTATCGCTCAGTCCAATCCTTTGGTCGAGCGAGGCAATGGTGGATGAGAGTAATTGGTGTCGTTCGTCGAAGGATCTAGCGCTTTTCAGTGCATCCTTGCCAAGAACATAGCCCTTGGCTAGCATTGTGCTCACCACTTCCTCTGTCTTCCTAATGGATCCATCAACTGGCAATGACTTCTCTTTCTTTTAAAAATTGCAACGGCGGGCATCAAATGAACAAAGATGGAATATTAGGCTTTGAGACATATATCGACTCAAAATTATAAACCAAAATAGTGAATCGACAAACTAGGAATATTTTTCTCGTAAATATCTATTTGAAATCATTGAACATATGCAACCAGCCTACAAGTAACAAAGACAAATCGATCTCCCTTCTAAACATGACTACCATGACTACCCTCTAAAATTTAACTAGTATTTCAGCATGATTAATTACATGAACTTTATGCTTTCATTAAGCTCTAAGGCTATATCAGTAGTAGTACTCAAATTAAGTAGATCATTTTTTATTCCAACAAACCTACTTTACATGCTATGCATGTTTATTAGAAAGCTTCGTGGAAACTTTCAAGGATTAAAATAAATCTATTTCTTCTGTTAATTGAAGTATCAAATCATAAACATCATTGTAAACAAAGATACTCACAAAATATGTAGCTTCAGGAGGCAACTGGTAATTCTCAACTGGGGTAACGCTGACGACGTGATTGACGATGATCATCGATCCCTGCAATCATTTTAAAACACAATACTTTTTAATTAATAAGATTGGAGCTCATTTTATAAGTAACCCATTTGCTACACAGGCAAGTCACCTTTGAATTTTCTAATTTTTAACTTACAGAAAGAAGCAATGCAGTATCCACTGCCTGAGCGTCGTTGAAAGTGACGTAAGCAACTTGAGTCATTTCTGATTCACTGCCAACAGAAAACCCTTGGGAATCCATCAACTGCTACAGGAACTTAACACACAAGAGACTAAAAGTTACCTTCGCATTTCAACATATACAATATGCCCCGAGAAGGAAAAGAATTTTTCAATATCACTCACAGACGCAGCCAAGGGAAGGCTGCTAACTTTCACTGTTCTTACCTGTGCAAGGAGAAAGAAAAAAATGCTTACGAGAAATGATTCAGTTAGGCATGTAGCATCTAGAAAATCTGTCAATAATGCTAACCAAATTCTACCATCAAAGTCATTGAAAAATATTGAATGGTAGTAAGGTAGAGATAACACAATTACAAGCCTTCTTACGGTAGAAAAGAGAGGAAACAAATGACAGAAATGAGAAGCCGTACACAAATCAGATAAATAAAGATCTAAGATCAAGAGAATGCAACACGAGAGAAATTACTTTGTTCAATGTAAGCTCCTAAAGTCATGAGTCAGTAGGAGAACATCCACTGGTAATTATCAGTGGTTATTGGGATCAAAGTGAGTGTCTCTATTTTTGCACATTTCGTATTGCACCAATCCAAAGTCAATTAATTTATAGGAAATTGAGACATGCACCATTAGCAATATGGAATGCAAGATTTTTAAGGTAAACCAAATACAAGCTAGTTCACATAATCAATGGAGAAACAGGGCTCACCTTTTAAGTTTCATAAAAATCATCTCTAGAATTTCCACCATTGATATTTATTCATAAAGCCAAGACATGCTATATGTTGGACATTCATACATTCCAGTAGTTTCTCTTTGAGCATGCATGCCTTTTCATTGCCTAAAACTTTTCATGCGAGTTCTTTGAGAATTTGGAAGCTGTGTGAGATTCTTGATTTCCATGTATTGCTACTCGAAGATCCACCAGAGAGGAAGAATCAAAGCATAATCAAATTGAACTCCAATATGCCAAGAATAGGTCTAATAGTATTGTTTATTGTCTATGCTGATTTGTTAAGGTTTCTTTCTTAGTTGGGGTATAATGTCCATAAAAAAAGGTTATTTACAGTTGACTTATGCTGTTCCTGATTGTCCAAATCGTTCTCTTTCAAACTAACATTTCTGAAAAAGATCATCTACGGGTGTATCACATGGATAAAATGTTTGTATAGTATATATAATAAATAAAACAAACATTCTAGCCCATACATCTGGAACATCAATTGTCCAACTTGGTGTGGTCCTTGATTGTTGATCCACTCCCATCGTCAAGTTATCCTGCTTCACTGGAATCTGCAAGCTCAATTGAATTATAATGAGGAAAAAAGAAGAAGAAGAAGAAGACATCTTAACAACGACAACCATCTATTGTTAGGTAGAATTCACAAAAAAAATGGACCTAACGCTAGATGGAGCTGCCATTATCCTTGCAAGCTACAGTAAAGCGTGAAGTACAGCAGAACAAGCAATAGATAAAGTATCCTAGTCAAGGGAATGCAGCAAATTTCAGAGTTGTGAGAACAATTAATTACCCAACAAATTAAGAGTTTGTTTAATGCAGAGGTAAAAGTTCCACTTTAAAAGAAAGCACAATGCTGCTCAAAACATAGAGATGTAATCACATAGGAAGTACTAGAATCATAGTAGAATCATTTTTCACCAAAATAGAAAAGTAATCTTTTTTTTTCATACAACCAATAAAGGACTTATCGTGGCAAACAAAATAAAAACAAATTGCCATGGTAATCATATGGCTAGTAGAATCTCCAAAGCATACACCATGAAGCCAAAAGGGAAGAGCTCTTATTTTTCATCTCCTTAAACTGAGGAATAGAATTCCCAAATCATGAAGGATTCACTAAAAAAGATTTGTAAGCAACGAACGCCATGAATTAAAATTTCTTTAAACTTTCAAGACAAGCATACCATATTCAGATCTCGAATTCCCCAATTTCGCAATACATCCGAAAGCACAGAATATGTGATACTTGAGCACCAAAAGTCTAAAATGCGACCTTTATGTTCATACCCCTGTCTCCAGAATTTATGGCATGAATCGGTCTCGGAAACAAAAGACGAATTCATCCTATAAACAACGCACAACAAATCTCGTGCTTTCAGTAATGGAGAATCAGACATCAGTTTAATCCCCCATCAAAATTAGGGCAAAAGGCGATCCACAAACTCAGAACCGGAATCCCCGAATTTGATTAAAACTATGCCAAAAATGGTTTGAACTCACCATCACAAGCAACCCCAAGAGGATCAAATCGAAACGAGCAACAAATGGAACGAGAGGTTCGATCACTCACCGACATTACGAGGAATCCTGAACGAACGGAAGGCGATCGAACGAGAAGGCGAGGAACCCGTCGAACAAAAAGGGGAGAATTCGTGGCCGCGGGAAGGTTAGCGGTTCCCCCGGATTTGACTTGTGAGCATCTTCTGCTTACAGATTCGTGCTAAAATAATGCTCGGAGATTCGTGCTCATTCAAGCTACAGCCTACACTGTATGATTCGTGTTCCCGGAACGCTTCGAGATTCGTTCTCAAATCTCAATTAGTTAGAAATTATGTTACTATCTACCGGTTTTTACCCAAAAGTACCGTTAAATTTATGTATTTACTAAAAGATGCATATCACTTTTAAATTTATTAAAAAATATAATAAAAATAATAAAATTTCTGTTTTACCTCTCTCTCACAAAAGACCTACTGTTGGACTTGATATTTTCATATCAGGCCCAACGTGAATCTGATATTCTAAATATCAGGTCCACATTGGGTCTTTTGTAAGGGAAGGATAAAATAAAAATTTCATCCTTTTGCTGTGCCCTTTAATAAATTTGAAAGTGATGTACACCTTTTAGTAAATACACAAATTTAACTGCGTCTTTTGATAAAAAATTATACTATCTAATCAGGTATTTTATTTTAAATTTTTTTACCCATT
>JBAMIE010081331.1:0-17182 GCA_037177295.1 Kaempferia parviflora
TGGGGGGTTGTGGCGTTGGAAAAAAAAAAAAAAAAAAAAAAAAAAAAAAAAAAAAAAAAAAAAAAACTGTGAGAATTTTATGCTATCGAATATGTTTGTTTTTGTAATCTACAAATGGGGAACTTGTTATAAATGTTAGTACATGTCATGGATTTGTTGAGATTAAGTACTTCTTGAAATGTCTCTTACTTCTAATGTTACTTCAACATCTGCATCTTTCTAATCTGATAGTTTGTTATCCTTCTCATTGGCTGTGATTTAACTGTTTTAATTTGATTCATTAGTTAAATATTTTTTCTCCTTAAGGTGTTGACTGTACTGTTCACTTATTGTGTTGAATTATTCCACTTATGGTTTTATGCTGAACTTCTTAGGTTGGACTGAGCATTTTATAGTGAAGATAAATGATGGTCAAAGCCGGCGCATTAGATGCATGGCCCCCAAATGCAGTGCTGTATGTGATGAGGCAGTCATAAGGAATTTAGTCAGTGCAAGGTGTCCAGATATTGCTGATCGTTTTGAGAGGTTTCTACTTGAATCATATATTGAAGACAATAATAAGGTTAAATGGTGCCCTAGTGCTCCACATTGTGGAAATGCTATTCGCGTTGAAGGTGATATTTATTGTGAGGTTGAATGTACATGTGGTATACAGTTCTGTTTCAGTTGTTTGTCAGAAGCACATTCACCTTGTTCATGCGTGATGTGGGAGCTGTGGACAAAGAAATGCCAGGATGAATCAGAAACTGTTAATTGGATAACAATAAACACAAAGCCTTGTCCAAAGTGTCACAAACCTGTTGAAAAGAATGGTGGTTGCAATCTTGTTGCCTGTATCTGCGGGCAAGCATTTTGGTAAGTGTATCATTGTACTTTTTTGCTTGTGTTGCAAGTTATGCTTATTCTTTTGTCATATTTTTTCCACCGCAAATTCAGTTCATTTAAGACAGCTTCTGCTTACAGTGTGTATGACATTTTTAGAGCCTTGTGTGTGTGTGTGTGTGTGTGCGCATTATCCTTTATTGTTACTGTTTTCAGGTTATTATTACCTATAATCTTTGTTTCATGCAGGCAATATTCTAAACTACAATGGCATCCGTTGAGCATATTGCTCTTCTTAGAATCCTAGGTCTTTCATCACATGGTAACTTTTAATTTCCCTTTGTGTGATTGCCTTATTAAAGATCTCCAGTCTTTGCTACTTGGAGGCTAACAAATACGTATTCATGATGGTTGTTGGTCCAACATAATTATGAAAGAGTTTTGAGGTTATTGACTAGGCAACACTGCTCCCAATACCACCAAAAACAATGCTGAGTATAACTGATTCCCATTAGCTTACCAAGATCCCCAACTACATCCCACCAAATCATGTTAGGATGTTCTTTAGTGATGCAATATCTAACCCCATGTAGCTTCTGAGTTGTTCTCTGTCTCCTAGTCCACTTTATTCATTTCATCAGATGAGTTGTTGACAAGTTGCTTCCGATTCTCTTTCCCTGCACCTTTCTCTCAAGTGCATATGTATTAGGAATTTAGGATCCTTTTCGGAATTAGCATAATTTAGGACTTTATTTGATCTATAGTGGTTTAGGGTGAGGGTTGCGCATTAGGTTGCCAGCTAGCATTGACTTTCAGGCAAATGTTCATTGAATAAGTCGATCCCATCTAGTGGGATAAGACTTGATTGATGTTGTTGTTGTTGTTTATTTGATCTAGTGAATGAATTTGTCTAATTAAATAGCAGGTGCATTTCTTTTGCAGTCAGTTAGGCAGAATCCTGTCACCATGTAAAGTGGAATTGGTTTTACTAGAACTGTCTTGCTTAGTAGTATGTTGTAGCCTAACTACTGAGGGATAATGTGGATTGATTCATATAGTGGGCTAGATTTGTCGAGATTTATGATCTCCGGCAGTCTGTGGTCAATGCTGATGGTTATCTGAAAGATCTGGTGACCACAAATATACTCACAAATTTTCCATTTTTTTCATATCAACCAAGTTGTACTCAAGATCTTTTATTTATAAACCGTGTGGATAGACGGACTTTATTGTCGAGCTTTCCTTTGCATGTGGCACAAAGGCCACACTCACTGCCATCAATCAAACTCTGGTGGGCCTTCTTGAAGAAGCAATGAGTTGAATTGGCGGTAGTACACCTCAATTTAGTTCACTATAGCCTGACAATATCCGTCCCAGATGAATGAATTAATGATCTTTCCATAACACTTTCAACTTTAAGGATTTAGTAGCTTTATATATCAAAATAGATGCCTGTTCTTCAAGTATTTGTCTATCTAAGTTTTAAGGCGTTTTAAGATTGCTTTAAGACTCATTGAGAGTTACTGAATGGTCATAACTTGTTTTCTTTGTTTCATATGATGATGTAATACAGTTGGTTATGTGGTGGTGCTACTGGGAGAGATCATACATGGTCTAGTATCACTGGCCACAGTTGTGGCCGCTTCAAAGAAGACCAAACAAAGAAGACCGAGCGTGCAAGGCGTGACTTATACCGCTATACACATTATCACAATAGATACAAGGCTCATACAGATTCTCTCAAGCAGGAAAGCAATCTTAAAGAAACCATCCAGAAGAAAATTTCCATTTCAGAGAACAAGCAATCAAAAATTAAAGACTACAGTTGGGTGATGAATGGACTGAATAGGCTTTTCAGATCAAGACGAGTTCTTTCATATTCGTATCCATTTGCCTTCTACATGTTTGGGGATGAGCTCTTTAAGGATGAAATGACAGCAGAGGAGCGAGAGCTGAAGCAGAATTTGTTTGAGGATCAGCAACAACAGCTAGAGTCCAACGTTGAGAAGTTATCTATGTTCTTGGAGAAGGATTTTCCAAGCTTTTCTGATGATGAGGTCATGGACATAATGCGACACGTCATAAATCTTTCTAATGTCGTCGACAAACTTTGCAAACAGATGTAAGGATTTCCTTTACACATTTTCGACTGTAAAAGTTGGTCATTGTTATGTAATTGTGCTTGCAGGTATCAATGCATTGAGAATGACTTGTTGTATCCCCTTCAACGAGCAACTCACAACATAGCTCCATATAAGTCAAAAGGCCTTGAGAGGGCGTCAGAACTATGTGTCCCTTGGGATTCAGATCAAAGTTCTAGTATGAAAACTAGTCATGAAGCACAAACAGATTCAACTCCCATTGGAACTGGTACATCTTTTATCTGTGTATCTCGTTTAGGGGAAATTTTGAAGCTTTGATGGTACCATTTTCTTGGTGCTCTTTCACTTTGTGAAATGAAGTCAACACATTTAACAAACATTGAAACATTTAACACATTTAAATGTAGCTGCTGCAGCTACATCAACACTGAAAGTATTATCTTTAGAAGACAAGTTTAACAAACATCAACACTGAAATGCAGCTGCTGTGTGCAAATTCCGCGGTTCCACAAGCTCGGATGAAAGCAGGTGGGCTTCTCATAAACGACCCAGAAAAGATGCTCACGGTGGAGCGCCTCTTTTTGATCTAAATATGCCTCCTGAGGTGATTGACAAAATCTGACACCAACACCCAAGTTAGCATCATTTCTCAGCTGTACAGCTTTAGCTTGAGGTCTGACAACAGAAAATAAGCTTCCTATTGTTTCAACACCTCACGGTCTTGTTTAGCATGTTTACGGAAGCTAAGACTTGTGGGGGCAAACGCGACAAAGGAGCCTTCTTTCTGATGCCTTTCGTGGATGGACGCCACAGTTACCTGTGCATAGGCTCGTGAAATCTGTGCGTGCCATGTAAACCAGTGGAGGCATGTCTGAGCTCAGCTTTTGCTTCCTTAATCTTTTTCTAGTTTTTTTACCCATCACATTGTAAAGATACCAAAGATGCCCAGCAATTTTGAACTCTCATGCAAAGGTTTTTAAGAACATTCAGAGGTGGGATTGTTGCTAGTGCAAACTGAATTTATGACAGTAAATCACTGATTGGTAATTATTGTGAGGCTTTCATCCCTGATCTATTTGTTTGTATTTTTTCAGACAATTGTTGTGATATTGGTTAGATATCAGTACATAAGTTCAAGGGCATGAAGAACAAAATTCATATAGTTGTGGCATAGCATGATTAAGAACGTGTTGTACCTCAGTGGGACAGGTATTGGTTAAGCTGGCCGAGCATGAGTCATGCTGGCCTTGGCCTGAGCCTGAGCCCGAGCCCAGTCTGGACAGTTGGGAATTGTACTATACTCCGGCTCGATTAGGTTGTATGGTACATTGGTTATAATTGGAAGTACTTATGCACATTATAGATAATAATGTAAACAAATAGATAAACTACTTTGATAGCCTAGGCGACGCGCGTGTACATTGGTTATAATTGGAAGTACTTATGCACATTATAGATATAATATAAACAAATAGATAAACGACTTTGATAGCGCGACGCGCGTGTTCACAGGGTCGCCCAGGCTAAAACCCCTCTATAGATAAAAGCTGAACACATGGTGCTTGTATTTTCGATGTATTTCCTTATTTAGTTTCCAGGTCTTTAAACACTTCATTGAGTCAAAAAAATTACTCATTGTAACCCAACATTAATATACATAGTTTCCACTCTTAGAAGAAAAGAAGAAAAGGAAAAATAAAAATATTATTTGAGGAAAAACAAGTTCATTCCAATTTAGATCTTGCAAAACCATTTTGAATATTGAGTTTTAAATGAAAAAAGGATGTTATTACAGATCATGCCAGTCAACATGGCAAGTCAAAACAAAAGGAGCTCATTCGTAAAGACTAATGAAATGTCTGCTTTAGCAGCCTTTGCACCATGTTCCAACATCCTTTTATTTCAAAATCAGATCATCACATAGATAATAGCAGCCACTGTAGGCTTCCTCAGATGCAGGTTTCAAGATCTGCAAATGCCCTATGAACCTTTAGCAACGAATTGTCGACCTTTTAGTAAATCATGACTCCTGAAGATAGCAAAATTGTTCAAACAAAATTTTACTATAATAATGTGGATGTGTAAATTTTACCATAGTAATATGATGTCTGGAATCAGTCCTTGTACTTCATCGTCTCCTTCTCGAATCCAATTGTTGGAAACTGCTTTGCATACTCCTCCACTTCATTGCGGATTTTGGCAATGTCTGATTGAATGTTAGCATCTGTTTGCAATGTAGCTACGAAGTCCTTCAGCTTTGATCCACCTGTTTTACATTAAGAACGCAAAGATGTAAATGTCCAAGTTCTGCAACCAAACCAAGCAAGATGTAAGCTTTTCATAATGCCTTTTCATTCTGGGGGCCCAGGATATGTCTTTTCTTATCGATTATTATAATACCTTCCCCTTGGATTACTGGCGTAGCCTCGTAGAAATTAAGATGCAATGAAGGGTAAGGAACCCCTGATCTTCTATTACTTAGTACTCTTTAGGTCTCAGAATACAACCTACATTATTCATGATCATCATTGATTTTCAGTTTTTAATGCAATCACTCTTATTTTTCACTTTTAGACATTAATCTCATGCGAGCATCAAACACTTTTCAGAAAGGAAGAACAATTCAGGCAATGAACTTCTTAAGAAAAGTCAGTTAATAAATTTCTATCAAATCTTGGTCGAGGCTATGACTTGGAATTAAATGTCAACTCTGGTTGTGTTTATGATCTAGCTCGGCTAACTAATCTTCAGGTTCAGCTAATACATTGAGACTCACCAAGTCAATATGAACAATGTGTTGGATATTCAATTGTGATTTAAAATCATAATATGGATAAAAGAATATGTACCTTTTGTTTCAGCCTTGATTTTCAATGCTAATTTAACAGCATCGTCGAAGAAATCAGCAACTTTAGCAAAATCTTCTTCCACAAATCCTCTTGATGTGAGTGCTGGGGTCCCTGAATTGACGAGAAAATTATTTAAGTCAATCTTCTTACCATACTCTGAGATAATACAAACCAAAGCCAATACCCATTCTGATTCCTCCAGGAACCATGGCAGACACATCCCCAGGTACTGTATTTTTGTTAGCCGCAATATGTACTGACTCCAGCACCTTCTCAACTCTGGATCCATCAATTCCCTACTAATTGATTCGATTGATGATCAAATTCTTCTCCAAAATAAAACAAAATCATGGTTACAATACACTGGAATAATGGATAAAAAAATCTATTGTGCCTCAGTTATGAATAGGATACTAGCTATTCTTCAATATCCATATCATGATATCCAATATATTTTGATTCAGGACAGCTATTAAAAGATTCACTCGAGCAACTAATATAATTTCTGCAGGCAAAATCGAGTGACTAATTTAGAACCAAACTGAAGTAAACCTCTCTTACCTTGTTCTTAAGGTTCACCAGTACTAAATGGTTATCTGTTCCTCCAGACACAAGATCATACCCCTTTTTGACCAAACGCTGCAATGTCATAATTAAAAAGTAGAGTATCAATGGATTAAAGGCTGAAACATTTATATGGTCTTCACGTAAAGCAAGAGTTCAGATGAAATGTAGCAAGGATAAATATTAACTTAGAGAAGTTACTTCAAAGAGCACCAGTCAAGAAATTATGTACCTCAGCAAATCTAGCACAGTTCTTCAATACTTGCTCTTGATAAGCTCTGAACTCTGGAGTGGTAGCCTGTAATTGGTCACGGGAAACATCAGTTATCTAACACATGGCTTAAATGGTCATGAGCAACTAATGACAATCTTAACTTTTCTCCAACAGTGAATAAAATTTCAGGTCTCAAAGGAGCTTATCTCATATTTATTTATGAATGGATGGATTTAGTTCCTTTATTACAAAGCTAGAATTTAGTTTCTTTATTACAAAGCTCAAAACTAACTTTAGCTCTAAATTTTCTTACGAAGATCTCTGGTACATGTGCAGAAGGCATAGAAATATAACTTTGGTAACTGAGATGAGATGTAAGCTCAATCAAGAGAGTGCACGAAATCGTCATATTTACCATTAGCAAAACCATGATTAATAGCATCAGGTTTAAAGTATAATTCTGAACTGAGTAATTGGCCCTGACCAGAACGACACAGTGTTGGTGTCATGCTAGTATGCCAACCGCATTACAGATAGCACCAGCCAAGAGAAGGGATAGACCAAGAAATAGTAGTAATTGTTGTTCACCTGGAGGAGTTAAGATTGTGATAGGTGTTTCAACGAAATTGAGGAAGAAACTTGAGTTAGTTAAAACCCTAGATGAAATGTGTCTAGATGCTTGGGGCATTTGCAATCCGACATAGGCATCTTCTTGTTGAAAATGTCTCACCATCTGCAGCCATTTGTAATATAGATTCTGCATCCTCATGTCTCACCGTACCAAGAGATGGGACCTGCTTGAGATGGGACCTGCTTGAAGAGGATTCTGCATCCACCAAGCCAAAGCAAGAACAAGCTTGAAGAGGAACTAGTCAAAACCCTAAATGGAGCATGCCTTAATACTTGGTGCATCTGTAATCCGATATGTCTCCTCATGGTTGAGTGTGTCACCACCTGTAACCATCTGCATCTTGACTCCACAACCAAATATCTCACCATTCTAGGAGATACAAGAGTTATCATCACGGCACAACTGCACACTAGCACCCTCTAGAACTGAGCGGCTCACTGTTGCCAACCTAAGCGGGAGAAAGCTTGTGGAGAAGTCAAAGGTTTGTGTGGAGAAGTCAAAGGTTTGTGTAGAGAAGTCAAAGGTTTGTATTCAGATCTGTTTTACACCAATGGAACAAGATGTTTCAATCATGCTGACAAGCATGACATATGTTAAACCATGAGTAGAATTAAGATGGGCAATATTGGAACTTTGTATAACTCCTAATAATATTAAATCCACATTCATGGTAATCTTTCAAACAAGTAATAGGCACTTGGTATTGTTTTATTCCTTATCCTATTCAAACCAAAACAAAAGTAATCTAATTTCAGTACAAAACGCAAAAAGAAAGATATTAACTTAACAAGTGTTCCATAGTCATCATTTTATCGCCCCTCATGCTCATCAAATTATATATATATATATATATATATATATATATATATCTTCTTTTTTCATATTCAGTGGTTGATTGCTTTTGGTGTCTAGTTTCAAAAGAAATCATAATCACTTATTTCATAAAATCATGTTGTAAAAGAATTGTTTACACTCTTTTTGTGAATGGTAACGTTTCATTTCTAAACAAGCCAAAATTCATCTCAGGGAACACTCAAAAATGGAATCACCAAACAATGCATGATTTGGATGTCAGAACAAAATTCTTGGTAGAGAACCAAATAAAAAGAAAAATAGGTTTAGAAGCTGCCTTCTAGGGACAATTAGGACTAAAATTAGACAACACGCCAACTGGATGATATGAGTTGCAAAACTTGCTCCATAAAAACTGACTGTACAAGTTAGTGTCTTATCTGCAACTAGTGCTAAGGGAGCAGGATAGTTTGAATGGACATTAAAGTTTGAGCATGTACAAACTAGTCTTATCAGATTAATTGAACCAAATACTTTTCATGCTCGTGCATGGACATTAGTTATCAAGCATTAATGTTTTATAAAAACCAATACCATTACAAAAACTAGCCTTCAACAAAGGATACATATTGGAAAAGACATGACTTGACGATGATGATGACGATGACAAACTTTACAAAACAATAAGTAAATCTTTGAGAAGCATACCTGTTTGAGCGCAACAGCTAAACCTGAAATAGTATGATTGTGTGGACCGCCTTGTAATCCAGGAAAAACAGCTGCATTAATTTTATCTTCAAAATCATACATAACCTGCATAAAGATAATGTGATTATGCTATTTATTAAAATTTTCAATTATTTTTAAGAAACCCTTTTGGCTATAATTACACACGACTATGTTAACTCACTTCTAGCCCTTGTTTGTTTATCTCTTTGACACCTTTCCTAAAAAAGATCATAGCTCCACGCGGTCCACGGAGTGATTTGTGAGTTGTAGTTGTCACTATATCAGCATACTCAAAAGGAGATGGAATAACACCAGCAGCAACCAGTCCACTGATGTGTGCCATATCTGCCAGAAGAATCGCTTTCTGCTTGTCACATACCTGTTAATTCCATGTAGAGATCATATAAGCTGTTTTCCATTTACAAGATGACTAGAAAGCTACTAATGCTCTTCTCTCCCTCCCATCACTGGGTAGAAGATTGTAACTGATACTACCTTACGAATGCGTGCATAGTCATAGAGGCGAGCATACGCACTAGCACCAGCCACTATTAATTTTGGCCTGAAGAGTGCTGCACTTTTCTCCAACTATACAAATGGATATTAAGAAAAGTAGTTAATAGGAAAACATTGAGATACCTAAGTCTTTATTTATCACTAAAAAAACATATATCAAAATGATGTCACAGATTAAAAAATCTGACAACTGTATTATGAGCCAAGATCAAAGCCAGGTAAATATATGAAACCCTAAATAAACAAAATTAATGAAAACATGGATCAAATCTCAAGTCAAATATGCTACAAATAGGTAAATTTCCACACATCACTGGGTCAACCTGTCATGCTTTACTAATTATTCCAGACGTGTTTAGATAATAAACTCTGCTTGACACATGGTTCTGTTCGTGTATTCTACTAAGCGAACCACAACCCAACAAGAAACAAAAAATTCGACTATCCTAAAGATAGGATCTACATTAGTTCAAATGGACAATGCATTTGTTTCTCCAAATAATGAACCATTTTTAACCTCTTATATACTGTAACAGATAGCATATGGGTGAAAGCGTGCTAAATCAGAAGTAAAATATCAAACAACTTGGTAGTAAAGCAAAGGGAAATCAAGAACATAGAGAAAAAGAGAGAGAGAGAGTGATAGATCAGCCACCTGATCGTAATCAATGTATCCTGTACTTTCATCCAATCTATACGGCATTGTCTCAAAGAATATAGATACAGCAGAGATCTTTTTTGTATCAGTCTGTACAAAAACAATAAATATTCAGATCTTCAAATTCCGATAAACTAGTTCACCACTGTTCAACATAGTATCAAAATTTTGATGCTAAACATAAAATCTTTATAATAACCACACATATTGTTTACCAAAGTTTACCAACAACAAAGCAGAAGCACAAAAATGTTCCGACAAAAAAATCATATAATTGTCAGTTAGACTGAGTTATACCACCCTGCTAAAAGATTCAACATCCAGGGATTGGAACTCATGTAAATGCTAGTGAAATATCCTTGTATATAATAAAGCATATTGAGTTCAGTTTCTTCTTAACAAGATTCATGTAATATATGTTACAACAGTAACAGTCTAGGGTTCAAGGATTTAGCCACTCCTATGCCGCTTTGCTCCCTAGTGTAAAAATCTTATAATTAACCCCATGATGTCGAGGTCCCTCATCCAGATTATTGATATAAGTATAATCATGTATTCCCGTTAATGGTCTCACGGTATCACCCTTCCAAGAGCGCATATCACATGCCTCTTGCAAGCCCTTCAAAGATTGAGCACACTGCAAACTCAACCTATTAGCTAAACTGCCTTGATTATTTTAGGACCAAATGAAGTGCTGAACTATGTAACAACTGAAGTGCTGATTTGTCTTGATTATTGTTTTATGCTTTCTGTTTCTGTAAGAAAATTGTCTAACAGCTACACTTCTTTCCTTCTGATAACGGGTGAACTTTTGTTCACTCTATCCTCCCAACAGTAGGCTACTTAACTAACATATCTAAGATATATTGATTAGACTACTAGTTCAATAGATCAACTATTGTTTTCAGTTGTATAATCCAGTTTAAGTAACCAAGAAAATAGTACGATTAGAACATGGTGTTAGGGACTGCTTTGTCATTTAAGGGCATACATGTAAAAATCACCTATGAATGGGTGTCCACTGTGAAGTTAGACTAATACTATCACAGGCTTTATTGGTGTACATCTACTATTTGTCTCAAGATTCTACATTTAAAAGTATTTGAGCACAATTTTGTTATTTTCTTACCTTGTACATTTGGATTATCTCATTGGATTCTACATTCAAGCCTATCTGAGCACATTTCTAGTAATATCTCTTTTTTCTCTGCTCTTGAGCCACCAAAATCACAAGAGTCAATGAGTCTGACTTATGGTTTAAGGGCTTTGGGGATGTTTCTCTTTCGCTTACTCTACATCTATCCTCTTATTTTACATACCTAAGCTGATTAAATGACACTGCAGTTTTCATTCAGAATTTAAAGGCGAGCAAGGTGATTGCTTAGGGCACAAGTCTCATGGATTTTATCAGCTAAGGGAGAAATTGGTTGAATTCCATTCACTCATATCATTTCTCAAAAATTAAATAGATAGATAGATAGATACAAAAAAGAACATTGCTCAACTACTAAGGAATAAGGCATTTCGAAAAATAACTTTGAATACCTTATAGTAAGTGTTATTTTGGTGATCCAAGTTACAAGATACACTTTCTTAAATTTATTTTTAAAGCGAAAAACACACTGATGCTAAAGTTTAAAATGGGAGATCAGTGTTGTTGGAAAATGGTTATCACTGATTGAGATAGATATGTGTAAAGCCCCTAAACCCAAATTAATGAGCATAAACTGGATGAGGTGATCCATATGCCAGGAAAATTCATTGAGGTTGATCTGAGAGTCAATGAAACTCTTGCTTCTATATTAGTAGTAAACAAGATATCAACCACAAAAAATTCATGGTTGATTAATAAACAAAATTGCTAAAATTCTTGGATGAAAAAGAAATAATTAAATATAAAATGTCAGATAAATCAAATCAATTGCCTAAAAAACACGTGAATTATCAGATTTTTTTAATAGGAAATGAAATTCATTGGTGACCTGGTATCCATGAGAAAGATGTCCGCCATGAGGAAGGTCAAGAGCCATTATTCTCTCATGTGGCTTTAGAAGTGCAGTGTAAGCTTGGAAGTTAGCAGGTGAACCAGACAATGATTGCACATTCACTGTAAAAGCATAAAGAAAAAGATTAAATGTAAAACACTTCAAATTGAATATTATGATTTCAAGTTACTTGGTTCTGTCTAGTTTACTTGACTTCATGAATTAAAAAAAAAAATCCCACAAAAATAGGAAATTTGAACCAAAAATATGACATTCTGATATGCCAACAGGTTTTAATAGTTGAATGGGTAATAATTAAAGAAAACTCAGCTTTTGCACAGTTCAAGATTTATCCAGAAGAGTTGCTAGAATAATTGCATACAAAACATTAGCAAGAAACTAATTCTATGATTGTAGAAATGAAAATCAAAAGCGAAGAAGTATCTTTGCAAATTAGTCATGGAAATCCTAGTTACTACTAGAATCAGAAAGAATCTTGATAAATGAAAATAATGTGAATTATACCTCCCCATTTTGTAGGATCTAAACCAAAAGCTTCCAGGGCGCGTTTCTGGCACAATGATTCAGCCATGTCAATGTACCTGGAGCCAAAGCATGAAACGTTGAAGCACATCAGGCAAAACTGCATGGAGAGTCAAATAAGCATGAAATTTCATCTCTATTTCATGGCAGAGGAACTGCAAGCAGTAGCCTAACCCTGATAAGAGAGCAAATATATCTTACTCATTGCCGCCATAGTATCGTGCACCAGGATACCCCTCACTGTATTTGTTCGTCATGACCGACCCTACCGCTTGCATGACTGACACCGATGTGAAATTCTCTGATGGTATGAGTTCAAGGCCCTTCCATCACATTTCAAGTTCTTAGTCATTAAAATTTAAAACTAATCTATCACAGAAAATGCATTGCACAAAAATCAAACCTCAAAAAATCACATGAATCATTCATATGGTCAATTCCGCATTATCAGAGACTACTGAGAAATAAGAAAGAAAGGATAGTACCTTCCACTGCCTTGCCTTCTCAAGCTCAATTATATCGGCGATCTCTGGATCAATGATCTCCAGCGGAGCATTCAGCTGCTTCGTCCACTGCAGTAGAATCCAAGAACCCAAGTATCAACAAACACTGCAATACTCTCGAAACCATCAACCCTCACAGGACAAACACAAAGGACAAACCGTAACGCCAGATTTCTCCTTCTCGTAGGCGGCCTCGCTCGGCAAGGAAGACTACAGTACACATAACCACGCATCACGAAAAATAAAGGAAGTTAACAGAACGATGCCAAACGACCTAATCCGATAACTCAATCAGGCTTACATATTCAAAGAAGGCAATATTTGTTCGAAAAAATGAACCATAATGATTCAAAGACCCGATCGTTATTTGTGAAGGAGAACCAAAACGTTCAATGGACCAAAAACAACGATTTCTTTTCAAGGAAATGCTGGATTAGAAAAAAGGCATACCATGCAGCGGAGGAAGAAGCCCGGGACGGGCTGGCGGTTAACGACGGCCACGGAGAGTTGTCGGAGCGCCGATGCCATCGTCATATCGCTTCGTCCTTCCGGCGATCTTTGGCGGAGCGAGAAGAAGGAGATTCAGATCGAAGCCGGAAAATCGAGTTGGTAGGAAAAAAGGGTGATCGTGAGTAGCTTTTTCTACGATTCAACAATATGATTATTATAATTATATTAAAAAAATTAATAAATAATATAAAATGTAAAAAAAAAAGTAATAGATAATGGTCCAATTATAAAGGTTAAAGTAAATTTTATTGAGTAATGAAAAGGTTAAATGAGTAAACACAAACACAGTAGATGGAAAAAAAAATAAAAGATACACTGCAATTTTAAGGATAATTTATAAATGACTAAATGGAGTATCCATTTTTTTAATTTTATTTTTAATTTTTTAACTAATTGAATTGATTTTATTTTTTAACCTATTTTAATGCTCTTAATATATAGAGTTAAATTAATGTTTGATAATATTTTTACAATCAGGAGAACTAGATGAACATATAGAACTGATTTCATATCATTTCGAGATCTGTAGGTTCATTAACCAATTTTAACCGAATGAACCTAAAATCAATTTCGTCTAAAATAAGTTAATGGACTTAGAATATTCAGAATGACGTAAAATTATATCCTATGAGTGTCTAGTTTTTATGATTATATACATGCCCTCAAACATCAATTTAACATAATATATTGAGCGCAATGGTTTTTAATACTAATTAGTTTTTGAATTGATTTTTGTCAAAATTAATTGATAGACATAGAAATCTTAGAATGACATGAAATAAGTTCCTATGTGTTAATCTAGTTCTCTTGATTGTAAAGATGCTATCAAACAATAATTTAACCTAATAAATTGATAGTAGTGGTTTTTTAAGGTCAAAATTAACTAAAAAAAATCGAACTAAGAAGTGTAAGCAAAATTAAAAGTGGGTACATAATTTAATCATCTTCAGCTGTCATATTCCCCGCCAACTGCGTCCGCCTGCTGCCCGTGTCCTAGAGGATCGTTCAGTTTCGATGGTATACGGCGGCGGGAATAGAGCCGAACATGCAGGCCCTTTGGCACGGTTCGCTGAACCGGCTCAACGAACCAACTCGGCGCTTTTACAGGACTCCATAGAATTCTTTACTTAACTATGTACAATGCTATAAAAGTCAATACAAATCTATCACTAAAAAAATTCAACAAAAGTCGTTAAATCTCTTGATTGGATACGCCCCATAAGTTTGACTGTGCTCGATTCAGTAGACACGAATAGTTAGAATTCCACACCATCTAAACCAACTCAAGCATTGAATCAACACTCCAATGAATTAACCGATTTTATTGATCCGATAAGAGTAACAAAAGAACTAAGCTATTCTAGGTTATAACCAACATTTTAGTTCCTACCAAGTCTCACTGTTTCGGTTTAGTTGGCACGGTCGTAAGGCCGAACCCATAGGGGAAGAGGGGATCATAGTGTTGGTCACCAACATTCATAGGCAGTTGGTCCACAGACTTGAACCATGTCCTCGGAAGCTTGCCGGAGAAACCATAGTCGCCAAAGAGCACATCTGCCACACCTTGGCCTTGTGTGCCGGGCAGCCAGGCCGCGACAAGCGCATCAATTTGTTCGACATACGGTTCGATCACCAATGGCCTACCTGAGATCACAAGCACAACACATTTGACACTGCTGCACACATTCTGAATCACACTGACTCCCGGAGCTGGAATAGTCAGATTCAAATTGTCCCCATCTGTTTCCGCATATGGCAGCTCTCCTATCGCAACGATCGCGTACTCAAACGTGCCGTTCTTCACAAAGTCTGCATCCGGGTTCTCGGAATAGATGACCTGAGTACTATTATCGACAGTTGATTGGATCGCATCGAGAATAGGGGTGCCTGTGTTCAATTTGTGTAGCCAAAAGTTATGTTGAATGGTATATATACAGTTTAGTAGGTTGAATGATTTAGTTACCAATTGTAATGTTGTTGCCACTCATGCCTTGCCAATCAATAGTCCACCCTCCACATTGGTAACCCAAGTTATCGGCATGGCTTCCGGCGACAAGGATCTTGCTAGCCTTCTTAGGAAGTGGGAGCAATGGCTCATTAGCAGCCTTGCCATTCTTCAACAGCACAAGTGATTTCCTTACCGCTTCCCTAGCCAATTCGCGGTGTTCCTACCGAAGAAGAAGAAGAAGAAGAATATGATTCCGAATTGCGAAATCAAAGATAAGTGATGACAACAACCTTGCTTCCAAGCTGATCAGCCAGACTAGGGTCTGAAAAAGGGTTCTCAAAGAGCCCTGCAGTGAGCTTGACTCTCAGAATTCTTCTCACAGCATCATCAATTCTGCTCATTGGTATCACATTCTTCTCCACCAAGTAGGTCAGGTTACTAATGAAATCTTGGTATGCATATGGGATCATCACCTGCAAAACAACATGCATGAATTAGTTGTAAGATCTTGGCGGGGGCGCTGGGGACGAGCGTATTCGTCTTTTGCCACGTGAATTAGTTGTAAGACAGAGACCATATCAATGCCTGCTTGGATCCCAGCTTCTACAGAGTATGTGTAATTAGCATCTGGTGGCGTGGTGATTTTATCAATACCTTGCCAATCTGAGATCACAAATCCCTGTTTATGAACAATTAATCGCGATATGTTCAGTTGCCAATTAAAACAAGATACATATATAAATGGAAGACTTGAATGTACAGACCCTGAAACGAAGTGTGTTCTTGAGGAATTCAGTGACCAGAAAACGATTTGCATGCATCTTCATCCCGTTCCAGCTCGAGTAGGAGAGCATGACAGTGGAGACGCCCTTGATGATGGCGTGGTCGTAAGGAGACATGTGGATGCTGAGCAGCCCGTGAAGGCTGATGATCGTGTTGTTTTCATTGATCCCGTCGTGTGTGCCGCCGTCGCCGACGTAGTGCTTTGCACAGGCAGCAACATTCCTCCTGCAGGAAGTTCAATCGAAATTGCTGTCAGATATGTCATCGTCGTCGTCTTCGTCTAGATTTGATTGATTCTTACTTTCCGGCAACAAAGGGGACTCCTTTGCGAGAATTGGGAGGGATTTCTCCTTGCAAGCCAGAGACGATGTCAGTCATTTGCTGAACGAGCTTTGGATCTTCGCTGTAGCTCTCGTAGCAACGGCCCCATCTTGGATCTCTGCACACCTGATTGAATGAAACAGTTCAATTACCTTGTTCTATCTTTTGGATTGGGATTCGATTCGGTTACGAGTGTTACCGCAATGCATGGCGCGAAGACATAGGGGATCCCTGTGGCTCTGACTTCCAGAGCAGTAGCAGCGCCAATTCTCTTCACCAGTTCAGGATCCCTGTGATGAGAAGAACAAGAAGATGAAAATTGTCAGTAGATCAGTTTCAGTTGCATCTAAGTAGTGGTAAAAGGTGATTGTGCTCGTCCCAGGGCTTATGGGTGTAAACGAATCAAGCTGTTCATGAGCTATTCGGGTCTCGATTTGAAAAAAAGTGCATTCGAGTTCGTTCGATTGATTAAGTTAACGAATGCTCGAATCTAATTAGGGGTGTCAAATCGGGTAAGTCGAGTCGGGTTCGGATCAGGTTGGAAATTTTTTTTTTCAACTCTCAACTCGAAACCGACCCGAACCCAACTTCAACCCGAAATGCCTCAACCCGAACTCAAACCCGATCAACTCAAATCCAACCCGAATAACCAATATAACCCTATTTAAAATAATCTTTTGGCTATTTTTCTAATAATTCTTCACAATTATCT
>JBAMIE010081436.1:0-17178 GCA_037177295.1 Kaempferia parviflora
GGGGGAGAAATTATTTAACTTTAGAAATATTGACATTCTGCAACCAGCTTTAATTTGCAATCCAAAGAGAAAATTTAGGTCAATGTTCTATCATCTAAAGCATTAAATAGATGCAATTGTAACAGAGGAAAATATATGGGTGAACTCAAAACTGAATATAAGGTGACAAATCAAACAAAAAAAATCATTTCAGTTTGGTTTGGTTTTGGAATTTTCCAACATATTCAATTTTTGTCTGCCTTATCAGAATGATCCTATAAAATTGCTGTTGAGGAATTGCTTAGGGGTATGGAAGAAAACAAACTCAGACCTGGATATAAGAAGAAAAAAATTGAAACCCCGAAAAATAATTTCATTTTGGTTGAATTTTGGATTTTTCAATATATATTGGATGCATTATATTATCTAATATTTTATATAATTTTATATATAATTTTATACTATATATTATGATATACTATATAACTTTATGTATAGTTCATATTACTTCAGATTTTTCAGGTTTTTCTACAAAGACCCAAATCCAAACACCACATATTTCAAAACCCTAACCCTCCCAAAAGTTCAATAAAAACAAGAAATCCACATTTGGGTTGATTTTTCTATCCAGGCCAGTTTGGAGAAATCCACATTTCAGTTTGAGGTGATTTGAGGTTATCGAGGGTTTTTCCACTTCTCTGTATGAATGATTAGTCAATTGCATCTGTGTGCCATTTGAGTGAAACTTATTGGTCAAGTTCAACTATAATTCTATGTTAAAGTTCTTAGCATTCTTCATTCTTAAATTGCTATAGAAATTATCATATGCTTTGACTTCACTATGCTTAAAATTTGGTCTAATTGTAACCAAGCTATATCAGGAAAGATTTCAAATCTGTATAGTGTCGCTATTGGGACGGATTTAACCTTGTCGCTCTTGCACCGAATCTAATGTAGTGTGATTTAAGTATTATAAGTTATGGGTAAGGGTCACTAGGATGACATGAAGAACATAAACACTTATAATTATCAGATATCTCCCTTCCTAACTACAGTTTACAAGGCATAATTACATCTCAAAATTCTCTTCATTTTTGTAACATTATCCTTAAAATCCTTAACAACCACAATAACCACTACATTTAACAACTAACTATCCATTTCTATAACATTATCCTCAAAGTCCTTATCCACCAGAATAACTACTATTTTACAACTTCCCATTATATGAAATTTGGATCTTCTATCATCTACTTCTTAGTCTCTCCTCCCATCTTTTTTTCATTGATTATGTTTGTTCTCCTACTGATCATTGCTTTACCAATTCCAACTTTTTTCTTGAATGCGTTCCTATACTTCCAAGTTTTTATCACCATGAACTAGCCTCTTTACAGATGCTGAGTGAGGTGTTCTAAGATACCGCCTAAGCCACCAATTGTCCGATAAAAAATAGGACAGAAACTTTACCTGGCACCGGGCAACGATGTCAACGAATTTCCTTTGCCCTTTGCCCTTTGCCCTTTGCCCTCGATAGATTTTCCGCGGCCGACCACCTGAACGGCTGCGAGGGATGCGGCGGGCACCAAGGCTCTGGCCAATGGATCGATCTGTTCGATTGGCTATTGGATTTGCGCAGGTGAACGAGAGTGGAAACCCTGAAGAGTGAAGACACGAATTCTACAGTGTAAAATAGAAATAGGGCCTCATTTTGTATTTTCAAAACATGAAGAGCTATGAAAGTATTTTGTAAAATTGAGGGCCATTTTAAAAAAAATAAACAATTTTCAGTAAATTCGGAGGGTGAAAATAAAATTTTACATTGCTATCGTTTCGAATCCGCTCTCTTGGTCCTTCCTGCTCTCCGCCTCCCAAACGGAGTTCCGATGGCGATGCGCAGAGCGACGGCGACCCTCCCTCGGCTGCTCGTCAGACCTATCGTTTTCTCGCGGCCTCGATTGACCTCCCTTCCTACATTAAACGTTGGAGCCCTCCCATGTTTGCGCCTCAGTTCCTCCTCGCTGTCTCTTTATTCTTCTTCTCCTCATCCTCCGCCGGTCGCTACACTTGCTCCGTCGCCAACCTCCGTGGATCCTCCACGAACTTCGAGCGTATCCCATGCATACGCTGATCTGGAGCCTTATCTTGGATGCTCGATGCCGGGGAGGCGCCTCAGGGTCGCCGTCCTCCTCAGCGGAGGCGTCGATAGCAGCGTCGCCCTACGTCTTCTCCACGCCGCCGGACACGATATCACTGCTTTCTATCTTAAGATTTGGTTTCAGGTCTTTTTTCCATTTCAACTTTTCTTCTCTTCTCGCCTGGCATTTTGATGGATCGAGCTCTTTCACATCCTAGGCCGTGTTTAATTTATTAAAGTTTACATCTTGTAGTTATTTATGTTGTTTCTTACAATACCCACTGTAATTGCAAATTGGAGGCAATTTGAAGAACTTTGGACAACTAAAGAACGTAAGGGTTTTCATTCGCATGTTCTTAACTGCCGGTCATCATTCAGAGAAGTAAACTAATTTTTTCCTGAGGGCATGCGCCCGTCAGGAATTAATCCCTTGTCCTATTGTAGCAAGTCTGTCACCCTCTAGATAACTGGGCACCCCGTGGGGACTAAATGATCAAATTCTAATTTGTAGTTATAATTGATATATGCCGATTGAAATTTCCTTATATGAGTAACATCTTGCAGATGTTGTATCCTCAGGATCAAAAGTTCTCTGTGAATGTTTTATTGTGCATGTGTTTGTGTATGTGTATGTGTGTTACTATTTTCATGAAATACATATTCTTGTCTATCAGACAACAAAGTAGTTTTATTGATACATGTTTTTCTATAGGAAGATTTTGAAAACTTTTGGTCTGAATGCCCGTGGGATGAGGATTTAAAATATGCTACCATCGTTTGTGACCAGGTGAGTTGCTTCTTTTCTTTTCTCCCCGTATGTTTAAGGCCAAGTTTACAGCAGTTACCTGGATCACCGATATTGAAAGAAAATTTCTTGCTGAACAATCAATTAATAAATTTGAATAATGGTTTTGCTATGATCTATGAAATAGAAGTAATCAAACTTTTTTTAGTCACCTCTTTCAGAATAATCTTTCAAGTAAATATGAACTAAAGTTTGTTTTTCCTTCATCTTGATTTTATGTTTAAAAGAAAAGGTGCAATGCCTCTTAACTTATGTGCACTAAAGCATAGTTTGATGATGTTGCAAAAGGGCACCAATCATGTGATTTATTTCATTGATACAGGTTGATGTGCAATTTGAGGTGGTCCATTTAACAGATGAGTATTGGAAGAATGTGGTAAGTTCGTGCAGCTCTGCTTCTGGTAACTAGTGTTGCTGAGTCTCTAAAGTATATGCTGAAACTTGAAATGAGAACAATGTTGAATTTGAGCAATCAAGATAATTAAGATATAAAGATCATGGATTTTGGTGATTCCTATAATAGTTGTAGGACCAACAGCATGATTACGTTGACTAATATCCAAAAATTCACCTCTAGTACTCATGAAGTTGAATGCTTACTGTCTTAGGTCTCTCACATTATCAGCGAGTATCGTAGTGGTCGAACTCCTAATCCTGATGTTCTTTGTAATACAAGGGTAAAATTTGGTACACAACTAACACCTTTTTAATCAATTACCTTATTAGTATTTTATGAGCTATTTTTTGAGTTTGAATGATGTCAAAGTTTATTTGTCCTAGGTGCTTTCTTGGAAGCTATTGGTAGTAGGGGGTTTGATTTTGTTGCTTCAGGACACTATGCTCATGTTATCCACTCTTCTTCAAAAGAAGGTCTTTCCATTCTGAAATTGTCAAAAGACATGGTACCATTTTGCAACTCCTGCTCAGTTCTTGTACAAGGCACTAATCTTATTGATGTAGTTGTTAGGTTTTAAGTTCTTTCAGCAAGTTGAGTTAAGCTTTGTATCATTATAAACACCACAATTACGGTTAGATTGTTGAGAAATCTTTACTTTTGTATTCTTAATAGGATTGACAAAGTTTTATTATATACAAAAACATAAATCATGTTTCTTAGGTGAAAGTCCAATCAACAAACGCTTTTATGTAGCTTCATAGTTGGCAATTTGTTAAAGAGACACCATGAAGTTTAATTTAAAATTTCAACAGCTATACTTTTTGCAAGTTGCTTTTTTTTTTGTTTATCAAGCTTATCATCCTTATATTTATCGCCTCAAATTTCGATCCTCATTAGTTTTTCTCCTACAGACAATTAGTTTTAGTGATTGTGAAACAAAAGTTTTGTAAGTGTTTAATTGTATGCATGTTCCTCGTATGATCTGGTCTACCTTATTGGATAGTAGAGATTATCTATTTGGGTTCTGCACAGTATGGTGTTGATATTTTTATTTGGAATTATGGATTTGATAAGTTGATAATATACTGTCATTTATACTTCATTGTTGTCAATATAAATATTTGTAATAATATTTGGATATGGATTGTATATTCTCCCACATATACGTTATGCAATGTGTCGACCACCTAGCACCTATATATAATTTTATCCTTGCATCAAAATTACTTAGTTAAATGTGTGAAGTTAGTAGTGTAGTAAAGAAAGTAGGTAGGAGAAATCTAACCGACATATATCATTCAAGATATTTTCTAAAATGTTCTTACTAAATTGAGAATTTAAGAAATTGAAATTCCTTGTTCTCATAATGTTGTTGTAGTAGACCCAGTTTATAGTTGCACCATGCTACTTAATTTCCCTATGTTCTCTTAATTCAGAAGTAAACGCAGTAATAACTCAATTAGATATTAATTTTCTATGATAGGTTTCAATCATTTCATAATCTTATGTCAACTAAGCATTCATGTCAAATAAGAATAAAAAAACAAAATAATAGCATATTTGTCACAGTCAATATAAGGAGTTAAGGACATATAAGAATATAAGATTAAGAAAACTATAAATGATATACTTTGGAGTCCATCAGTAATTTCTGATAATTGATTTTTCTTATCAGAATCAATATGATAATCTTTGTACTATATACTATATTGCCTGTCTAGCTGATCTTTCTGACAATTAATTTTCTTTGTGGGAATGGAAGGGAGATTTAAATGGTGAAATGTTTTCATTTTGTGATTGACACAATTATTAAGCTGATTATGTGGATTGATTTATTCACCTCAAACATTATTAAGCTGATGTATTAAGCTAATCAATCTTGTAGGTCAAGGACCAAACCTATTTTCTTTCTCATCTATCCCAATCTCAGCTCAAAAAGCTTCTCTTTCCACTTGGATGTATCACAAAGGTAATATGACTCTAATTGATAAAGACCACTTGATTTTTTTAATAATGATATTGAAAATTAATTATTTGCCTCCATTGGAATATATATGTGATCCATCATCCATCTACCTTAACAAGTTTACTTTTTCCAGCGTTTTGTTGATACTATATTTGGTTCTAAATAGGAAGAAGTGCGTAGCATAGCTTCCCTAATGGATCTACCAAACAAAGACAGAAAGGACTCCCAAGGGATATGCTTTCTTGGAAAGGTAAATAAGATACACGGACGAACAAAATACAAGGATTAAGTTTGCCTTGAGTCCCAGTAATGTTATGTATCTTAGGTTTTGACAAGTTCTCTTTCCATGTTTTCTAAACCATTCCAAGTAGGTTAAGTTCAGTGAGTTTGTTGCAAAGCATATAGGGGAAATGGAAGGTATAATGCTTGAAGCTGAAACTGGAGATTACCTAGGAAAGCACCGTGGGTTTTGGTTCTACACCATTGGTCAACGGCAAGGCCTGCGGCTTCCTGGAGGACCCTGGTATGCTGTATTGCTTCAGCACATACTTTTGTCTGATGCCTCATATCATTGCTTCAGTATTACAATGGTGATAGAAATGCTTATATTTTATTATCTTCACTGCATCTCATGATTCAGCTATAACTTTTGGCTAATGTTTAGCTCAGTTTCGTATTGCTTGAATCAATCATTGTAGGTATGTTGTTGAAAAAGATGTGCAGAACAATGTCCTGCTTGTATCAAGAAACTACTTTTCATTAGATAAAAGGCGGCGAACATTCCGTGTTGGATCATTGAATTGGTTTAGTGGTTCCTCTCCTATTAACGTTGAACAACTACAATGCAAGGTAAATCCTCACTCTTGTCTCTCGCTTGTATAATGTACTTTTTAAACTTGCTAGATTGCTTTACTGAGATACAATATATCCATGATTCTAATTTTTGTAGATTGTATTAGAATTTAATGTCAAATATCAAAGGTTGACGAATTGGTTGGTATTCCACATGTAATTTCATATGATTTGATTAGAAAATCTTAGTGAAGACAGCAGTTTCTGGCGACACGTTGCTATTATGAAATATCCATCAAAGTAATTTATGCTCGGTTCTAAGTTCAAATTTCAAGAGTTTTTTTTTTGTTAGTGTAAAAAGACTGATAAAAAATTACTAATAGGTCCGTCCTGGTCCTGGCTTCTATGAGTGTAGCATCTATCGGAAAGTGAGGAAGAAAGTTTGGTTGTGCATCTATCGGAAGATGACCAGGGTTTGGCTGCAGGACAATTTGCAGCTTTCTACTGCGACGGAGTCTGTGTAGGTTCAGGAGTTATTTTGGACTCCTGGGATGAAAAGTGCTTCCCCATTTGTTTAAAGGCTTTGGAGATTTCAAGGATGGAAGACAAGTCGAAACTCGGAAATCCTGTTAGAATAATTAACCTGGAAACAAGTAAAAATACAATTTGTCGAACAGAATGCTGATGACATATTTGCAGGAATATCAGATTTATGGCCCAAACTCAGGTATACATTTCTAAAAACTAATGTCATTGCATGTTAGTTGCCGTAGCTTTAACTATCTCCCCTCTTTATTGGTAGCTGAAGCCTTTGGAAAGAATGGGGTGCAGGTGACTTAACGATCATTTCGTACTTTTGTAGTCAAAGTCCTGATTCAGATTTGTCACCAAAAGTGTCAATTGTCGTCACAGCTTCTTGAATGACTTGCCATCGACATGCCACTAGAAGAGATTTAGGATTGCCACTAAATGCCCAAGTAATGTGGATCCTTGCATAGTAGAATGACTGGTAGAGCCCTTCATCAATTCATTAAGGTAGCTGATACTTTGGAGGCTTCCACCAGTTGAAGGAGTTGTCTCAAGCAATATCTTCGTCCCCAAAAGAGTAGATTTCTGATCAGTAGAACGAACAATTGAAACTGCTATCGGCAACTTGTGTTTCGCCGGCAAACTTGGCATTTAAGCAGAATGACTCGAGTTCTTTTAGACAGGAATTGCTTGTAAATTGCATACATTATGAATTCAGAGATGAGTTTCTCTCATTGTATGTTTCAGGTTTGAATTTTTCTAAACAACTGTTTGAACTTAATCCCTCCTGGCCTGATGATATTCTGTTATGTGATGGAAGACCAGGATTAAATAAATCAAATTAATCAAAACTCGATGGAGAATAAAATAGAATGAATTTATTAAGTTGAAAAGGATGAAAACATAAAATCGAGTCCAAATGAGAATGCGGGATGAAAGTCGTAGGGACGTCGAGTAAAAGCAATGCAACTTGCAGATAAGCAGGAAGTAGAATCCAAATTTTCTGCAGATACGATGTATACATGAACCAGGATTTGTGGAACCACAAAATACATAAATTGAGAGCAAAGTTTTGAAAATTATAGCGGCATATCTAAGAATAGTGTTAGCTGATCAACCAAATTCATTACCAGCGAAACTATAATATCCTAACAGACCAGTCGTCTGCAACCCGAATGTTGGGCTTCCTGATTGTGAGCGCAATTGGCTTTGACCCTTTCCGTAGAGTGAGTGGGCCGAGTTCGATGTTCATCTCATGATTTCCTGGTGCAGCCACTGCTTTTTTGGCTCCAGATGGTAGCCCAAGGAGTATAATTCTCTCAATGGTGCAATCTGAGGAGAATTTCTTCTCGCCTGAGGCAGAAGGGCGGATGTCTATTGATGTTAGCTTATTATTGGCAAAAACAAAACGGCGGTGGATGTAGGCTCCCTGCTCAAAGTCATAGCTTTTGCCATCATCAATGTAGAGTTCCCCCTCGGCAGCAAGTGAACCGTTGAGAGCAATTACCTGGTACCACAATTCAAGTTCATAAGTTACCGGACAAACAACTCTGAGTATTCTAGACTGAACATACCACAGCAACAAATAAAATAAAATTCAAAATCAATTAGCAAGAGGTTCAAATCTACCAAACCAAAGACGAAATAGCGAAACAACGGGAAGAGAAGGAAAGATAGAAAAGAAATGGAAACATGTGCATAAGCACTGTCTTGCCCAACTCCAATTACCCTTGCGATCAAGCCACCCTTCTGTTGGAATAGTGGTTCCTCATAGGTAGGTTCAGGATCACATTATTTTGATGGTTTGACAATACAATTTAAGTCATATCGAGCTTGGAGTTGAAGACCAAAGATGAGTAAACTATGTACCAATTATGCATGTTGTAATCTTGATTTTTGTTTTCAAGGCTTAATATGCAACGATGTCGTGATTGCCTAAGTAGGAGTTGACCACCAATGCTTGAAACATGTGACTTTGGAAGGAAGTCATGTTTGTTACCAACTCAAATCATACACCTTAAATGCATGTGGCATGTTGTAAGAGGAAATAAGGGAGAGTGCCTAGGCGTGTCAATCGACTAGATGCAAAGCATTGGGAAAACAAAATATTTTTGTGTGAGCAACAGTTGACTAGAAGCATTTCAGTCAGCTTGAGATGAGTAGTTTTCAATCAACTGGTGATACAACCATTATAGACTTAAATCGACATTGTAGTGGTCAACTAGAGGCATCTAGTAAGTGAACATTGGAACTTCAGATATAAGCTCTTATAGAGTTCAGAACTAACTGAAATATTCTATTCTCCTGTGATTGAGTTGATCAAGTGTTTAAAGAAATTAAAGAGCAAAAGATTGGAAGACTTCTTGAAGAAACCATTCTTTCCTCGTGGTTGAGCTTAACCACATTCTAGTCCCTTGTAATCCGATGTAAAATACCAGTGGGTTTGCAACACTTGAAAAACATACAATTTGTACTGAATAAAATGATGAAAACACATGTCTACGTAGGAAAGAAAAAACAGGGACACGGGAAAACTAAGCAACACTCCTCTTGTAATGTTATGAGGACAAAAGATGTCATTGCCACTAAAGCAAGAGCAGTCCAGTTTCAGAGTATTTCTATTCCTGATCTCAGTGTTGTTGTGTCACAAAATATTTACAACTTTCAAAGATTGAGTTTGAATGTAGCCATGAGTGGTCAGCTTGCACAAGGAACTATAAGTAACATAGAATAAAAGCCTACGTGTATTTATATATCTAAAAAGAATAAGAATATAAGACAAAGTGATTTTTTTTTCCAATCCAAGTTCCTTTTAGCAACACTACCAGCTCACTTGTCACAAATTATCATAGCAAGATTACTATGTCTCATCCTGAAGGAACACATTAGCACTTCCGTCTTGGGGATGGTCTGGCCAATTACACATTTGCAATAGATGTAAGTTTCATATGATGGATTACAATCCATTACCATTTTTTGGAAAATTGCCCAAGAGTTAGGAAGTTGTTTTACAATCTCCCCCATTTAAACTCTTGAAGCTAGCAATGATGCAAATATTGCATATAGATCATGAAAACCCGTCAAATGTTTCGTAAGCATCCTTGTAGTTAGGTTAATAGTGGTATAGTAGGTTTAGTCCTCTACTTCTAGATTTAGGGGTTAACAGTAGCTAATACAAAAATGTTTCAGAAATAACTATAGCAAAACCAGATTCTAACTAAATATATAAACGAGATAAGGCATATTTAGCAGGTTGAAAAGGGTGACATAATTGTATAATTATATACCAATGTGTAAGGATCATTGACCATCTGGGTGGAACTTCGCCTGAACCTGTCCTTTCTGGGAATAATAGTGCCAGCTCTCTGGAAACTGGGTATACTATCTTCTGAAGCATCCAGTTTGAGTAAGACACCTCCATCATACTTGACTCCATTTCTCAAATTAAACCAAGATGCTCCAGAAGGCAAATAAACTGATACTAACTTTTGATTCTGTCCAGTAACAAAAAACAACAAAAAGGAATTGATTAACTAGACAACTCGTATAAATAGAGGAGACATAAGCATGAAACATGTATACCTTCTCATAAACACCCTGGACTAACAGACTTGATCCAACCATGAAAGCCTCACTATTGTCATATGTTTCTTTATCAGAAGGAAATTCCAGCCACAAAGGACGCATGATTGGAATACCATTTGTAGCAGCCTCTCTAAATAGTGTGTAGTAGTATGGCAATAATGAGTACCGGATATGTATTGCCTCTCTCATCAAAGCAGTATTTTCCTCTCTGGATTAATCAGAACAAAAGCTTACATGAATGATGTATCATTTTGTGTAAAATCAATCACGATACAAAAAATATAGCACACATGAGTAGGTACAATGCAAATGTCATTTACTAAACTGCCTTATTCAGAAACTGGTTAGAAGCAGATTAAGCTTTGTAGTCTACAATTTAATGAAAACTAGGCAAATCAGGTTACTAGATATGATTTCAAGATTTCAACAAATAATCCAGAGAGAGAAATAGCTACATTTTTTAAAAAACAAAATATCATTGAACAATAGAATTGTCTCGACAATTTATGGAAATAAAACTGTTAATGGAATCTCAAGCCAGGTTGGGAAAAAGTTGACAACCAACATAAAATGTATAGAGAATGTTAGGGTACTACTGTCATGACAAATAATTAGACATGAGACCATCTAGATGCTGTGCATATTTCCTGAAAGAATTCAGCTAAGATACTGAGAATCATACCATATGATTAAGAAAAGCTAATACATTCAGATTATTTTCTATTCATAAATTTCTCTGAGAACCAACCAAGATTAGCACAATCTCTATTTTGATTCAGATCTAATTTCCTCAATGATATTAGTGCCATTGACCATTTTCAAAACTACAAAGCATTAACCTCCTGAAAGCACATATACACAATTCTATGCAAAATCTAGTATACCCGCTAAGCAAAACTTAGATAGACTGGGCATTTAAGGACCTATAAACTCACCAGAAATTGGCCAATTACAAAATAGTCATAAAGTATCTTAAGATAAATGAATCCTAGAGACAATAGAATAACTGAGAAACAAAAATCACCATAGGCCATCGCCTTGCTAGAAATTTTCACACTGTTAAAGTTAGAAATATTCCTGAGCTTAAGAGCAAAAGAATATGAACTGGGGCATTTTAGCAAAGATATATAACCGAATAGAACAAAATATGCCTAATTATGGTTAGCATACATAAGCTTAAAAAAAGTGTTTGGTATTGCATCTAGATTGGACAATGCAACAAAGTAACTGATGAATACCCAAATAGCCAAGGTTCTCGTCGCTTGGTGTCATGATGTGCATGACCTCTGAAGAATGGGTAATAAGCACCAAGCTGGTACCATCGTACTAACAAATCTACTTCAGGGTTGCCAAAAAACCCTCCAACATCAGCACCTGGGACATTATCTTGATTTTAAGAACACTGGTATAAACAATACAACATGCATCAAACATTGAGTTCAAAATTACTTACCAGAAAATGACATGCCAGTAAGACCAAGGTTTAGCATCATTGGAACTGAAACTCTGAGATGATCCCAATCTGCTGAATTATCTCCAGTCCAGATTGCCCCGTACCGTTGACTTCCAGCAAAAAAGGCTCTTGACAACACGAATGGCCTGTCTTTTCCATTACCTCTCTTTAAGAGTCCATTAGCTGTAGCCATATGGAAATAGTAACCATATGCATTGTGTAATTCTCGATGCTCTACCTCCCCATGATGTATGGCATCCCTGGGCATGGTTACCTAATAAAGATGGATATGATTAGAATATAAAATTTATTTGCAAAACCTTGTGAGTCATGGAGCTCAAGGCTCAAATTTAAATTAACTACTAAAAAAATCTGTAACTAAGGATTACAAACTGATGATTGAGCAACTAAGCTGAAATTGTAACCTGAGGAGAAAAGCTACTGATGACCAACAAAAGACTTTAAATTTCTGGAAAGAAACAAAAACAAAAGGAAAAAAAAGAATAATTTTTTTGTCTAAAATGGCCTCAGCTATCATGTATCCCTACACTTTCACTTTGATGTAACGATAATGGAGCTTTCAAGTGTTGGCCTAGATCTTTACATTGCATTAGTAGTCAATCTGAACGAGAATGAAAAACTAGACACAAAAAGCAAAAAAAAAAAAAAAAAAAATAGACAAGAAAAGACCAATGCAAAATCATTAATTGTGCCCAATTAATAGTTTATACCCCTACTAAATGATAAATATTTATTAATCATCTCTGACTTGTAACCAAGATATTATGAAACAAAAAAATTGTATCAAGTGGTTGTTATAAACATAGAACTAAAAGAACAAAATACCATGATTACCTCAGGACCATTGAAGACCGAAGGCTCATTCATGTCATTCCATATATATAATGATGGTGTAGAACCAACATAATTCTTGTAAGAGAATTTGTCAGCCCACCATTCTCTTATCTCCGGGTTCAACATGTCAGAATACGATGAGGACCCTGGCCAACACCATCCATCGAAATCCTTCCCTGATGCATCTTTGACGTAGTAGCCCTTCTCAGTTGCCTCTTTATGCAAATGAAAGGAATCATCCCGCTTAATGTGAGGGTCCACGATTGTCACCATGTGCCTCCCTTTGGCAGCCAACTTCTTCTGCATCTCCTCAGGATTTGGGAACATCGTCCGATCCCAAGTGAAGTATCGCTTCCCATCAGTATGTTCTATGTCGAGCCACAAAACATCATAAGGTATATCATGTTCGTCAAAAGCAGCGTCCACAGCTGCAACATCCTCCTCATCCCTGTAATTCCACCTGCACTGGTGATACGCCACAGCAAACTCCTGGGGCATGGCCTGAGTCCCCGTCACAGACGCGTACTGTTTCAGCACGTCTTTTGGGCCTGGACCAACAAAGAAAAATGCATCCACCACTCCAGCCTCGCTCATCCAAAATGTGTCGACCCTCCCAGCGTTCGGCGCGGCAGAATCATCCCACCCAGGCGCGAGGACATCAATCTGCATCTCGGCAGCGTTAAGCCAGAAGAATCCGGAGGTCGAATGGGTGCCATGGGAGAGCATAAATGGAATGGAACCGTAGATGCCGAATGGGGAATCATGGAGGTATTCGAAGACATCGAGGTTGAAGAGGCGGTAAGGTTCAGATTCATCTACCCCGGAGCCTCTCGTCGGTCGCAGGGAAAGTGACGGAGAAGCGTGCTCGGGGATCCCGTACACAAAATTAGCACCGTGGAATGAAACATCGAAGCTTATTGACTGCGGTCCGTGAGGCCGCGAGTCCGTGTGGCTGCGAAAGCTTTCCTCCCAGTCTTCACCTTCTTTCTTTGCCCTCAGCTGCTCGTAATCGAACAACCCGTGGGAGTTAAAAGAGAGGACGGGCTCGCCCTCTGAACCAGTACGGCGGACGACGATCTCGAAAGGGTCGTGGCGGAGAACGCCCTCGAATCCATCAGCAAGGTAGAATGAGGTGGCGGCGACACCGGAGGGGGACGACAGGCGGGGGAGCCAGAGGCGGCGATCCTCGAGATCGGGAAGGAGAACATCGGGAAGGCGGAAACGGCGCTTGGGAGTCGGCGCGGAGGACGGATCCTCATCGATCTCCAGGCGTAAGATGCCCCCGTGGTAAACGGAGAGGCGGAAAAGGAGAGGCCGCTGGGTGGCGTCGGCCGAGGGATCCTCGTCAGTGACCTGACGGATGGAAGGCGAGGGGACAAGGCGACCGGACACAGAACCATCGGACAGGGATACGTCGGAAACGGAGAAAGGAGGCAGCGAGTGAGGGGCACGGGTACGGGCGCGCTTGCAGAAGGGGGTCTGGTTGCAGGATCGGAATTCCTCCTTCTTCCAGGCGGAGACCTGCGAGGAAAAGACAAGGATCAGAAACAGCAGCACGGGGGCCGGCGATCGGCGTTCTGGCGAGGTCATGGAGGCCGGTGCTGAAGACGGCGGCGACAGATGGAGAGTGAAATGCTCCTCACACCGTGAGATGAAGGGTTAATAGTTCTCCCGGAAGATCGATTTGCGGGTCGGATCCCCTAATGACAATCGGATCCAATTATTTCTATAAATAGTTAGAAGACAATGATCAATAGAAATAGCGGGCTTCGAGTCCAAGAACTCGAGGGGGAAAAGCCCACTAACTTCAAGCCTGTCGCTGTTCCGGACGCCGGTTGCGGGGATTCCTGTCAACGCCAGGAAATCCAGCTCAAATTCTAAAACGGTGTAGCGTTAAGGACAATTGGATTATTGGAATCTTCTGGTCCACTTTTATGTGGTCTTTTTCTGATCCACATCATGAAAATCGTTGGATTAGATCATGGATCCATGTATTGATCCTCCTGATTTAATCCAACGGTCCTCGTGATGTGGACCGGGAAGGGACCACAGAAAAGTGGACCAAAAAATCTACACTAAAAAATAAATAATAAAAATCAATAGATCGTCTCAAATTTTAGAAATCATTGAAAGGCAGTGTCCATCATTTTATTCGTAAACTGCTGTTCAGGGTGAATTTGAAAAATATGATTTTTCACATTTTAATCATTACCAAATAGTTTTATGATAACCGATTTATGATAGCGGTTAGTAGTTAAATCCTAAACTCTATAATTATAAAACTTCAATTTTAAAATGTTATTATATTTAAATATTCATTGCCAATGTGATTAAAATTATTTTAAATAATTAAAATCACTCTAAAACTGTTTTAAAAAACTACTAAATAGATATTATAATACTACATCAGTATTAGATGTTACATATTGTAACATGAAACAACATTATAATAATTACTCAATAGGTTCTGCATGTACTACTACTCAATAGTTATCCCATAGAAAAATGGTACAATGGATAGACTCTTCAATATATAATTAAATGGTTTAAGGTTCAAATCTTAACTATAATACATTACAAAGAATTTTTCCTCCGGTGAGAAACGGACATAAGAATGTTATGATCTCTATGAGACTTCCCGATATATCTAAGTGGTTGATGAAAAATTTTCATAAAATTAAATCAATTACCTCCAAAATTAATCAGTTCAAAAAAATTAAACATCTAAATGAAAAAAAAAAAAAAAAAAAACTACTTGATAACGTCCTATAACACTACAACAGTATTTATTAAATGTTACACGTAAAATTTACATAATGACTTTCTACACTTTATAACGACTACATTATAGAAAATAAAATTACTCGATAACTTTTACTCATTGTAATATCTAACAACTTCTAAAAAAAACACCGAGATAAAAAGGCATTTTACAAACAAAATATCTTATAAGACTCCTTTTTAATTTTTTTTTTTAAAGACGAGATGTTTCTTTTAAATTTGGGATGTCTTTTTTATTTTTCTCAAAACTAAAACTAAGTTTCATGAATAACCAAATTCCTTTGTATAAATTATGAGAATCAATATGGAGAAACCAAATTCCTTTGTGTCACTTGCAATTGCTAAGACACTTGAAAGAGATAAAGACGCTCGTAAAATGTAGCACGTCGTTGATTGTCGGATTACCACACCCAAGCAACAAACTAAACCAAAACATAAAATTCAGGAGATAAACAAACATGGGTTCCAAGTCCCTAACTCACTATTTAATCATAATTGTTGGAGATAAATAGGTCCATGGTAGGGAAAACTGACTTTCTTGAGATCCTAAGCTTCAATCCTCTCGGTGTTCTGGATGAGAATCGCCTTGGTCGGCTTGGCCAGCAAGTCTGTGTACTCCTGGAAGGGAGATTTGCTGAAGCGAGTGTCTAACCACAAGTCAGGAGTGAGGAACCCATAAGTCTTCATGAGACAATCAAACGTAGCCTGAAAAGCAATAAAAGCATCAGGAGCAAAAATGCAAACAGTTGAAGATCTATCGTCAATATCTCGTATATTGTATATGTCATCCCACAAAATTATAGCATCGAAAAAAAAAGAGAATTTCCCAGAACAAAATGGTATCATCATTATCATCAAATGTGTTTTGTCACTATTATTAGAGATCTTTCTACATTAATCTTGCAACTATTAGAGATCTCTACACACAGAACATATTGGTAATGTCACTAATTGTATTCAAATTAATTTTAAAAAGAAATATTACATTGATTAATATTTCTTTGATCTTCCTTTAGCTCTTAGAGGTTTCACTCTGATATATTCAACTTTTCTAACAAAAACATATTGATTGTCTTTTAACATGTCAATAAAAATCTTCTCTCATTTTATGAGTTACTGGTGGCACCTAGTTACTGGTGGCACCGAATTCATCTATGAAACAAAAAAAAAAAAATAGGTGTTCTTTTCTATTGGTCCACTTTGATTGATAAATGATAGAGGCTCACAATACAAGTGTGAAAGTTTCTTTTATACTTAAGAGGACACAAAGAAAACATAGTAACTCCATAAGCTTCTCTCCATTTCTATCTCTCATTTTTCATCCTATTTTCTTTCTGAAAGTAAATATTAACAGACATAAGATCATGATATCAACAAATTATAAATTGTACTACCTTCCTTATCTCTAGCAAAATCCAAATTATACTACCTTCACTTATAAATCACATGTATACCGAATACCATGAATGATTTCATCAAGGCTCTCCCAAAACACTCTTTTGATTTGGTTATTTGATACTAGTTAAGGATAAAGGAATTATAATATTTAGTATCTCATTTCTGAAAATCAATTTTCATACAACAAATTCATCTCGAGATTTCTAACTCAGACATCCCCTTATCTAACTAATATTTATCAAATAATAAATAGAATATCAAACCTAAAGCATGCATAATTAGGTGAATATGCAAAAGATATTGATGTTTTCCATTAGTTCAACATTTTTTATGCTAGTGAAATAACAAGAAAGAGGACCCTTCTCCAAAATGCCCATTCTAATTCAGTGCGATAAATATTTTGGAGTTCGCTTGATCATAAACCTTCAAGCCAAACATATAAAAATTAATAAAATCAATGAAAAAACTGACCTTGACAAAGTTTCCAAGAGTCTTTGTGGAACCA
>JBAMIE010081642.1:0-17173 GCA_037177295.1 Kaempferia parviflora
TTGGATTTACACAGCCAAGCCTCACTTGGACTTCTCCTCCTTTGCCAAGATCACACTTGGACTTCTCCGTTGTATCTGTATCTTGCACACTCACAAGCATACATCAAATACAACAATAAACCTAACTTAAACCTTTGCCAAACATTAAAACCTAGGGCACCTAGATTGCTCCAACACAAGTGACAAACCTCTATCCACTGTCACCTCAACTATGCTCGTGGAGGCTGTTTTGGTTTGATTTTAGAAAATTTAAGAGAATGATGCATCAAAATTGACATTATTAGTTATTAGTCGAAATTACAAAGTTGATTAAAACTAAGACTATATATTTGTTATGCAATTTGAGAATAGGAGTTGTGGAAGTAGTGTGGTTATATGAACATAAAATATGTGCAACTAAATTTTCTAAATACTTTGAATATATTATTCAACTGGAGAAAATGATTGATATTTCTTTGGTTACTATAGAAGTCATGTTACACGGTTTTGAAATGAGCAATGCTTCATTGATAGGGAGTTCAGCTAATTTGAAAGAGAATAATATGAAAAATTAATTAGGTGAGGTGTAATCAGGTTGCATAGAATTTAAATGTAGAAAAGTAGAAACAAAAAGAAAAAGTTACCCTTCACAATAATTAGGTATATTGTGGTAGATAAGATCTAAGAAAATGTCTAAGATGTTCAATATGGTTTTAGTGCCACATTGGCAAAAAGTGAGGAGTCTTATTGGTCATGGGGATCTTCACTTCAAGGAACCTTCTAAAAGTGAGCAGGTGAAGGTCTACTCCCAAGCTAACAATAGCTCGGCAGAGGCCAACTGGGGTCTAAGAAAACCGTATTAGAAACATTCAGTTGGTTTAGAGAGAATACTACAGTAACTAAATGAAGGAACGACCAAAGTGATTGACCTTAAATAAATAGTTAATGTTGTCTAGTGTTATAATATAATTAGGATATTTACAATAAACATAAAATGCAATTTTGAATAACCGAATATAACAGTAGGTTCTTTCTCTTTTGATACATGGTTTGATCTCCTAGTGCTTCAAATTTTTATACGAATGCCAGGATGTTTTCCTTATTTTTGCTAGTTATTGTTTTTTTTTTTTCCAAAAAGGCATTTTGCTAGTTTTTATTGACTGTTTGAGAAAACTACATTGTGGAGGGAGCAATAAAGTTCACATAGATAGCTTGTGGATCCATCTTCTTCCTAGATCTTTTCTTTTCATAATTGATTTGATCTCCTAGTTATTCTTCAAGGTATAGTTTTCTTCAATTTTATTGATTGCTTTTCATTGTTTGACCATGCTACATGATTATAGGGAAGAAGAATTAAATTTGACTCGTGAATTTTCTTGTTCATTTCTATTGGTACAATATTTTCTGAGCTCATGTTGGGTTTTCTTCAAGTGTGGAAATCTCCCTAATTGATGCAAAACGAAGCACATTCACATTGTTATCAGCATCTTTTCTGAGATGTTTTTGTAGGTCTAAAATTATATTCTCTTAAATGTGCAGTGATTTGAGTGTGAAGGAAGACATAATATGAGATTGATGATAACTAACACCGAAGCTACAAATCCTGAGGCCTACCTATCGTTGGGTCTGAGCACATCATGCAAGAAGGTTCCCAGATTCCCAAGGATATTGTCCCTTATATCCTCAATTCTTGAGACAACTGTCCAGAAGATGGAAAATAAACTTGATTCATTTGAAATAAAGGAAACTGCAAGTGTCTTCAGTGGTATGAGAGCACCGACACTTAGCATACAGGGGTACATTGAGCGCATCTTCAAGTATGCAAATTGCAGCCCATCTTGCTTTCTTCTTGGATACATATACATTGAGAGATTCCTTCAACAACCAAACATTTGTTTGACCTCCCTTAATGTCCATCGGTTGATCATCACAAGTGTTGTTGTCGCTGCCAAGTTTATGGATGACGCGTAAGTTCTTATTCTTTTCTGTTTTGGTTAAAAATAAACACAGCTCCTTTGGCAATCTGTACATTAATTAGTTACTAAAAGATTAAAATATCAAATAAAATGATAAATCTCTAGTATTATGTTTCACATTTGCATGTTAGATTAGCAAGATCATGTCAATCATTTATTTTAAAGGAATAAGAGCAGCTCTATGAAGATTGTAGACCAATTTGCCTCTTACAATGTGCTATAAATTGGCCACCTAAAGGAAGTGAACTAACCTCATTTATTCCATTCTGATGTATTTCGGTCTAAGCCATGTTTATGCGCCACATCCTGATCGGTGGTGGTTGTGAAAACCTTAGGGAAGCAAGAGAAGAGAAATTCACAAGAGCCTGCCATGCATATCATTTTTCCATAGGCATAAGTAGGGTAGTTTTCACTTTACCCCCATAGTTTATTTCCTTTTCAAAATGCCCCTAAGAATTTCAAAAACTCTTGTCATTTCACTCCTAACTATTAACTCTATTTAGTCAATGATTGAATGTAAAGCCTTGTATCTAGGAAGGTTCATATGTATATCCTTGCTAGCCGATAGTTTAATTGAAAGATGTGGTAGAAAATTTGTCTTTGTTGTAAGTATTAGTATTGCAGTGTGTTTTATGGTTTAGACAAGAATCCTAAGTGTTCTACAGGATCAATTGGTTCCGATTAACTTAAATGACTTCTGTGTGGAGATTAGTGTTTCATGTTGTAGTCATCAAGTGGGTCGCAAAATGAATTGCTAAACTGTTTCTTATTACTTCTGTATCGGCAGAAATTTTTTTGCTTTTAAAGATTTTTTTTTGTTGATCGCCGTTGGTTCCTCATAATCCTGAACCTATCTGTAATGACCTGAGAATTTCATGCGTATTATTTGGGTGACGCTCCTGTTTATCTGGCTGCAGTTTCTGCAGCAACGCATATTATGCAAGAGTTGGAGGGATCAGCACACTGGAAATGAACAGACTAGAGCTTAACTTCTTAGTCAGTTTAGATTTCAGACTTCATGTGACCGTAGGCACATTCGATGCATATTGCTCGCGGATAGAGAAGGAAGCCAAAACCTACCACGTCGAGCGGCCAATCAAGACTTGCTTCAGAAATGAGTGGACAAACATAGAAGATGCAAAAAACCGAGCAGTGGTTCGGAGATACAGTTGTAGTACACTCTGAACGTTTGTTTCTTCAGAGAATGGGGAAATATTCCACGTATTATATTCAGATCTCATTCATGCAACAAGAACTTTGTATGCTTCTGTATTGTTCCTTGCACTAGACATCCAGAATATCAAGAGCCTGGAAACAAGAAACAAATTTGGCTATATGGATTCTGAAATTAGAGACCTAGCTAGCCAAAGAAGAACCGGTGGAGTCAATTAGTGGACCTCACTACAATTGCCCAATTTACTGTGATTTATTTTTATGTTGTTTAAATTATTTATATAATTGGTGGACGTGGTTCAAAAAATTATTCAATGGATTTACTTTAGGTTGTGTTCACCCAGCTCCAGTAGTGAAAAGGATTTCTAAGATTCCAGTTCTACCAGGCTTACCTTGTCAAAAACTCGAGTCCATTGATCCGAATTGCAATTCTTGGTGGTATTTGCAGTTGTCTTTCATGCATATTTCAAGGGAGCCGAACGACAATACAAAGTTCAGGAGTAATAACAATGTTATCGTATGAACTTGAACTTCCCAAATCTTCTAAATTATAATTAAAAATTTATCAGATCTAGCTAGATGAGGGTTAGACCAATTGTAGTTAAAAGTGATTACACTTATCTCAGTTGCTCTTCACAGTCCGTTAAGATTAGGGTTAGACCAAGCAACTATTCATGATTGTACTCTTTTTATCAAACTAAATGCAACATGATGAACTAAGATATTTATATTTAAAAAAAATAGAAATGAGATGTACATGGAATATCAATAATAAATTTTGTAGGTCCATATAAATAAATTGCAAATGCATATAGTAATTTATTTGGCAGGGAAGGAAACAATTGGGAACTGATTGGGGTCAAAAAGGAATTGTTGAGGCAGTCTATTGTTGTGATTTTCTCTATGCTTATGCACATGTTTTTAGAGCTAGAATAGCTTAGCAATAATTCACTTACTATATAACTGTAAATATTTTGTTATCGATAGAAATATTCCACGACACTCTTTGCTGCTTCACTCGTCCCCAGCTCAGTTAGCATAAGTTACAATGTTTCGGATCAAAAAATATACACCCTGCGAAAAGATAATTCTCGTATCATTGAAAAGAAATCAAATCTAAAATCAGAGCTTTTGATGATTTTACCTCTTGAAGAATCGTGGGCAGAAATTTCTCATCAGAAAACCTACAAACTGGACAGACAAACGACTTCAGAAAAAAAAAATGTCAACCTATCTTGATGACAATGGAAAACCTATGTTGCAAACAAGTATGTCAAATATTTTGTATAAAAGAAGTTTATAGTGGCAAAACAACTCGAAGTGTTGATAGTTAAAAATACATGTGAGGACATACCGTCTCTGTAATGCCTGGCACTCTTTGTTATGCTTTTTTCATGTACACTGTAATGGTTCCAGGAATGTTCGCTGATGTTTTGTAACAAAACCCTAATATGTCAATATATCTGATCATGGAACCTTGCCAGCGAAAAAATGTGAGGCTGTAAAGCACAAATCCATTTCGTCTTGAAAAGAAACCCTAACATGTCAATATATCTGGTCATGGAACCAGGCCATAGAGCAATTATGTATAAGCCTGCAAAACACAATCCATTTTTCCTCTTGTACTTGTTGGCTGGTTGCCTAACCATTGTCATATCTAAAACATCAAAGAATGCAAAGCTCACTATGTTAAAGAAAAATTGTGAGCCACCAGTTTTTCCGTACGGATTTTCCATTGACTGAGCCCAAAAAATTGCCAGTCTCTTCAGGGACAAACATTATTCGAAGCAGTAGGGAAAGTTCTGACCACTGCATGTCAACCAAAAATAGAGACTGAAGTCTACAGGTCGTATTCACAGAAGTAATCTCTGCTAGTCTAAAACTTTTAACGGCCGATAGACTCCATGGAGAGTCTTACAAGTCTTAGCAACTCTTCTACATCATGAAAGTTGAAATCAAGAGCCTTTCTCACTGAAGATAAGCCATCCAACCTATCCTTGTCCAAGTTAGCACTAGCAGCTGCAATGGAAATTTGTGATTTCCTAGTGGCTTCAAATGCACAGTTTAGATGATTTGTCTGCCATCAAGCACATTTGGGGTGATATTAAAACAAAAATAAAGAAAGAATAATAAAAAATAGCTATCATCAAAAGAGATGGCAGAGTTAATTTTACAAAACCATGAAAAACATGCTTCCCATTGAACGAACCTTGATCCAGTCATCGTTATGTTATGTATTTTTTTTCTCAAAAGCATGATAAGGTGCATATATTCAAATCATAGCACGAAATTAAAAATAATAATTGACTAACTTACATAATGAAGTAACCGCATAACTTGATGATGGTGGTGGGCAGTTAAAACATGGTTGCCAGAAGCTTGAGGAGAACTAACGCCCTTAGCTAAAGCATCCTTACCTAATAATGCTTGATTATTTAAATTATCGACATCAGACGCAGAAGATGACGGTGATTCACCTAAAACACAAAGGGGGGAATCAAGATCAGTGCATCAAATGCTAATTAGCATGAGAATAATCTGCAATTCCATGAAAAATGAAAATTAGAGGAATAAATTTGAAGAGAATGTGATAATGCGAAGACAATCACAATTGACCAACAAATTATACTTTTGGTTTTGAAAGCACATCGCATCATGATTAAATAAAGAGAATTACGAGAACTTTTGCAAAGCATCAGACTATAAAATATTCATGACCAGAATCCTTAATATGAAGAAACAATCAAGGAGTTGGTAAGCGATTATTTAAACAGGTCGACATACTGAGAATCATATTCAAGGGAGAAAATATAACAAAAATGTTAACCAACAAAGTAAAATCTACAGAATCTGACTACAAGTGTACTAGTATTATTAATGGACAAGAAGCAAGCATTCAAAGATAACAACAAAGCTATGATCATTCACTGAATACAGTGAGCTATAAAAATTCTAAGTATTTGGAGTCAACTGTGATGATGCTTAAAGTGAAAGAGCATCATTTGATTATGTCATCAATCCTCTCTCAGTTTAATGCATTTAAAATGAATTTTCCCGGTCTAACTCTACCTCACTTTACATCATTAAACCATCTCATAACTATTGTATTTAAAGCTCTCTATTGAACTTGCATGTGTCTCTCACCTCATTGTATCTCACAGCGAAATATAAAATAAAAACATGAGCTTGTTTGAAGGGATTTGCTAAACAAAAGCTTCATTGACACACTATAGTTTCAACTAGGTTCCTTCAGATGACACTAAGTAGATTTTTTTTGGAAGAATACTTTCCCATTATTGTTGGTTCCATTAAGACACTTCAGTAGCAAATTGCAACATTTGCCACAACATAAATCTAGACTATAACCTATAGAGTTAAAAAAATGAACATTTAAAACTAATTGCTATAAGAAAATATTGTGGTGCATGCAAAGAATAGGCTAGCAACTTATCGGTTGCATGATTCTTTTTTTTTTTTCAAAGAATTTTAAAACCTATATATAGCTAAACCTAACACGCATAGCTATAGTGAACCTTGAACAAATAAGCAAGTGTTCTCTATATAATCCCAGAAGCAAAAAAATTCCAAGCATCACATACATTAGCCTAATTGTTTGCAAGAAAGATTTAATAAACCTCCGACACAAAACTACTTTAAGTGCAACAAGTTCCACAGACCTGGAGGAAGAAGCTGCAAAGCAATTTGCAAATCATGTCGATCTCTACTCACATTAGGATTTTGACAGTATGCAGCCTTCAGATAGGCTACTTCGATGCATTTGTATGCTAGAGCAGCTGCAGCCATGTCCTTGATTCTCTCATATTCACGAGCAACAAATCTGTCAAAATAGCATGATATTATGATTTTTGGCTTTATATATTTATATTCACTATCAAATAGATGTCAAAATAGGACAGCATTATTGCATCATTGTTCTCATTACAGCATTTATTTATCTCTTCATTATTTGATATAAATTTCCACACTTCGTTACATACAAAAAATGTTGCCTAAAATCTAAATAGATCCTCTATGTACCCTCCCAAATGAATATCAACTCCATTGTACTGAATATGTGCACAGTATAATTATTTGCTACCATATTAACATTATCAAAATTAAGAACGGCCATTTATCTCTCTCAAAAACACCTGAGATAGCTTTTTCATCATGATTGTGATGTCATATTGCATTATTTCATGGAAGAGTTTATATTCCAAGATAATACTTGAGTATTCCTATTTTATAATAACCATTATGTTCCTGTTTTTAGCAGTGATGACATGAAATTGAATTGGAATCTCATACACATCCCAGGCTATCATTTTTCTCATGTACAAATAATTCTTACATAGGTCCAACCAAGACACTCTATTATCTAGAACAGGGTTTCCCTGGTAATGCAGTCATTTGCTTCCCACTAGGTCACCACCCCACACCATCAATTACAATGATTTCCTACTTCATAAACAAACAACATGCACATGCAAATATAAACAACTTACCTGTATCAATTACACATAACTGGACTAGGAAGTTAGAAACAACAGAATTTAAACACATGTTGCACCCAGTCCACTGCCGGAACAAATGCAACCAGATCAAATCACAGAAAGCAGATCATAGGTTGGGCTCGGTCATTTAGACATAACAGAATCAAGGGTGAACAGACAGATGCTGCATAGTCTTACCAGTTATGGTAAGAAGCAAACAATAGGATCCTAGCTATGGAATTTAAGATTATATAGTAAAGGTCCTCCAAAACATATCAGATTGAGCTTGCTTTATTTAAACATACTACATTTCCGACACCAGTGCATGTGCACTTACAATAAGACAAATCTGGACAAGGATTAGCACCAACCAATATCGTTCACTAGTAGTCTTTTTTTTCAGGTTTCATTAACTTTTTGGCAATTCAAGGCAACATAAGTTATTGTCATGCCTAGTCTATAACTAATACAATATGATTCAAGAAGTTGTTTTGAATCAGTAACAAACTAGGTATTAATTTGTCTTACCTTTGCTAGGATTAGCAAACAGCATAATATGCTTTTTAATCATGTAAATGCTTAATAACCTACTAAAACAAGAAAATAGGAATCAGTGTGATGATTATAGCCTAACCAAAGTCTGCAATATGTCAGACTGTCAGAATCAAAATGGTCCTTAACATCCAGGTGCAATATAATTAGTGATATAAGTAAGACTGTCCTTGTGGATACCAAGTTAAAATGTGAGCTAAGCTACAGTTTAGGTGCTCAAGCAACTCAACTTACTCGCAAAGTTTTGCAGTGTCAACAAAGTACATCTGTGCTGCTAGCTTAGGACAATCAAAATTGACAAATTCCAAACGAGCAGCAATATAAAGAAATTTCAAGGCAGCCTCGAAGTATAGGCTAAGACTTTCAAGCTCTAGTCCTTCATTCTGCAAAGCCATTTCAAAGAAGAAATTTATTTACAATCATATTGAAAAATATAGGCAGAGTGATATATGAGAGTATTTTATTTACCTTCAAGCGATTGGCTGTGTGTTTGAGATCTCTTGCTTCTTTAATAAGGACCGAATAGTTTTCCTTTCTAATTGGACTGGATGCATCAGGGCCGTTAGGAGTGTCATGTCTCATATTATTATGGCACAATCCACTATAATTATTTGGATGCTTATGTTGTTTCACCACTTTTGATACACCATATTTTACTGTATCATCTATCTCAACATTTGATATATGTGCCTTGAGAGGTGACAAATCCAAACCTTGAGTTTCTTGCTTATTCCCCAAGGATAGCTTGAACTTTGAATTAACTTGTCCAGACAATAGTGTTGGCTTATGTATCTTAGATGATCCGTGTTGATTCATTGATTTTTCATGAATTTTAGAGTCTAAATTTCTTTGTTGATTGGGAAGCATAGAAGAACCATTCGCATCCATGTTATCTTGCAAAGCAGTCATCCATCTTGAACTATGTTCTTTTTTCAGCAAGACATCCTTTGCAGACTTTTCATTAAGATCATCATTTTCATCCTTACAGGAACCAGTAGTAAGCTCGTGTCTGTAGGTTTTGGTATTGCTTGGAGGCTTTAAATTTTTTAAATCAGCGTGAAAGCCTGAAACCTTAAGGTTTTTCTTACATGAATCAGACTTTGAACCTCTATGTTTTTCTTTAAACCCTGAAGAGTTCTTACTAGACTTCAGCTGAGTGGAGTCAATCACTTGGCAGTGCTTATTAACTTTCATCATATCATGATAATCATCCTTGTATATATTTTCTCCAGGCTCTATAGGCAGACGTTTATCTTGAGCGCCCAGTTTCACAAGCATATTTTCATCAGATCTGCCAGCAGTTGATTGGGTTCTCACCTTCCCCAAGTGATCAACCGTCTCCATTGAAGAATCCAGCACATTAACTTCAATATCTGAACATCTCCTGGGGCTTCCTAATGCAGAATAATCAGCATTAATCATATCAAATTTTTTATCTGAAATCCTTTTGCATGATTTATTTTCCCTACTTGATACCCTCAGAGGTGATGAAGAAACTGATTCAACAGGAGAACCCTTTGCTTCTGGAAGATTGGATCTACTTCTGCGGGAACCAGAAACCTTTGAAGAACTTGAATTAGCTGCTACAACAGATTGCACAGAGCTGGCATCCCTCTTTTTGAAATCCCTTTTTGAGAAACCAATTTCCAGATTGTGGTACTTTTGCCCGATAAAATTGACAGCCTCATTAGCCTCATCCAGTTCACTGGGTGCTCCACATGTAGCCACAGCCATTTTAGTTGTTAGTTTTTTCTCCATCCTATTATTATGCTTAGTTATCTTGCATCTTTTTCCTTTGGAGACAGACAAATCAGCATTTTTATCTGGAGAATAGTCTGGTTGGCCAAAAGTTTCTTTGGCAATAACCCTGTTATCCCCATGTTGGCTAGTCACAAGCACCTTCTGTTGACTATCTTGCCGGTCAATTTTCTGCTTTGCTGAAAGGGACTTTATATCTGAATCACTGAAATGTTCATTGGTCTCAGAATTAGTGAGAAACCATACATCATCATGCGCTTCGTTAGATAATGTAGAGGGACAATCCTTTATATTGCATTCTGAGTTCTGCAAGATTTCATTCTTATGCTTCTTCGATGCTCTAAGATCATCTTGATCAGTCATTCTCTTAACTTTTGCTTTTGGATGTTTCTCATTTTTCCTGCTGAGTTCACCTGAAAGATAAAGCATCATACACAGGTTTTTTATCTGATTACATCTCCTAAAACTGATAGACAAGAAATAATATAATTACAAAACCTAGAAAAGATCGACAAGCAAAAACATACTTCCATGTGAATGGCATTCATGATTTCCTTGCTTGTCTTTTTTCTTTGACTTATGCATCTGTGTTCTGAAACCAGTTGAGCTGCCTAAAGTACCAATCCCACCTTTATTCAACAAGTTTGCCTCAGCAGGTAGACACTGATTTGTAGCATTTAAACTTTTACATTTAACAGATAACTCATTGTCCTTCTTTACAACATTAGGAATCTCAATAGAGATTGATTGATTCAGTATATTTGAAGCATCTTTCTGAGCACTTTTCTTCTTCACAATATCAGGCACACCAATATCATCTCCTCTAGCCAATGGTGTGCTAGCGACAGAAAGTTTCAGACCATCTAAGCTAGCAATATTTTCTGAAGCAGGGGCAGAATACAGTGCCTGTAGGGCATTAGTTGTGTCATCCTGACTAACATGACAATTATTCATCCCCGGCCTACACAAATATGTATTTACAAAGTATTAAATAAAAGGGAAATGTAATCAGAAGACTAAGAAAAGAATTAATCCATGTTGTTGATGAAAAGAGACTTACAACCAATCCAGTAAACTGCACTGCCATTTGGAGGGTAAGTCATGTGGATTTGTCCAGTATGGTAAGAGACGCCATTTTTGGCAGATGTCACAACCTACCCAATTTTCTTCAATAACAACAGGAACTTGAGGGGCAATAGTTGCATCTATAGCAGGGGCATTGCATGTCAAAGGTACAGGTACTGGCTCACTAACAGATAAGCCTGAAACTGCATCATTCTCAATATTTTTACCGCCAGACCTTTCCTTGAGAGGCTGACTAAGCACAATGGATTCTTCATGCTTACGCTTCATAGCCTTATTCTTAATCTTTAAATGATTTGATGAAGGAGCACCATTCTCTTCATCTTTGACATCACAATTTCTGTTTGCATTAAATTCCTTGATGCTGGATCTATTTAAATCTTTATGTGATTTTAGACCTTTGGACTTATTCTCGATATGGTTGGCTTTTGCATAAGTGTTTTTCTTCTTTTCTTTTATTGTTGCAGATGAGCTTCCACTAAGGTTGTCCTTCGTAACTTCTATAGAATTGGTTTGACTAATCACTTTCCTTTTCTTGTCAGATATTTGTTCCTTCCATTGCAATAATCTCTCTCTAGACGGAGAAGAAGTGAGCTTAATGTTTTCAGTAGCTTCACCTGAATGCTCATTCCTTCTCTTCTCTCCAGTTGAGTTAGTATTTGGAAAATTTGAATCCTTATTGATCTTGTTCCTCCTTTCTCTCTGCGTATCAAATTCCCTATCTTTTTGATTATTTGCATTTTGGTTCTCCAATGCCCTTGCTGTGATGCTTGTTTTTTCACTCAATTTACCTTTCGACTGATTGGGTTTGTTTGATGAATAGTCAGCCACGTGATTTATTGTGCAATCAACTAACTCAATGTTATCCTTAGCTGAATCAGCAATTGGCTTATCTGTTGACGAGGCCATTTTGAGTTTCATAAATTGATCCAGCGAATTAATTTCAGTCTTTACCATGTTCTCATCTATCTGCCCATGTACTGTTCTAGTATTTTCTGAAACAGAGGAAACCCTATTAAAAGAATTATAAGCAAGCCCTTGTTCTGCTTGAGGTTCAACACAAGTTACCCTATCTATAATACCTTTGCCTTCTAAATACTTTGTTTCACCTTTTCTCCCATTCGGCTGGCTCAATTTAGTTGGCTTCTCAGGCTGACCATTTAGTTCTCTTGAATGTATAGTGAAGCCAATAAAGTCTGCAGTAATCTCAGACCTTCCCTTGGAGAATTTTCCTATTTTGGATTGTTTTCTTACAGAGAGATCCTTTTCAATTAATTGACAAAAACAATCTTGCAGAGGCGAAAGTAAATGGACATCAGGTGCTGGAGAACATGTCATAACCTGCTTAAATGGATTAACTAAGAATCAGAAAACATAAAACACAAGATTATCATAGATAAATATCAGAATTACCTGCAGAATAGTCATAGGAGATTCATCTGAGCCATCTTGTAATTCAGGACAGATTCCATTATTCCCATCAGGACTGTCCTCAGATGATGATGGAGAAATATAGAAACCTAGACCACTATAAAGAGCAGCATTATTTCTAGCCAAGTTATTGTCAGGACCCACTTTAATGCGAAGCTTCAGTGATTTGTGGTCAGAGCCATTAGTTGTCTTGCTAAATGAAGTTTGCAGTAAATTAGGGTCCTGAATGCTTGGATTGCTCAAACAGATGTCCTGTTTGCATGAATTTTCTTCTAATGATACTGCTGCAGCATTACTTTTAGGAAGAGATGAACTCAATGTCACTGAAGTCTTTGGGTTTGTAACCTGTATGTATAAGCTGACGAACTCAGAATCTTATTTACTACCAAACATCATCTAGCAAGTGGCACGGATCCTGTGAATGATTCCTTTTGTTTGAATCAGAAAAACATATGCACTTCGGCATAATTACTAATTAGTGAGGACAAGCATGATGTCAAAAAGCCATAATTCTTTTGCAAAAAAATCAGTATTATATATAGTAAACTTTCCATTCTAATGACAACATATCACTTACATCATTTTAAACAAAAAAGTGTACCTTAACTGGCATGTTGCAGGAAGATTTGGTGACAGTTTGAATTTCCACTTTATGTGGATTTCTACGGTGACATGAAATTGCAGGAGAACGTTGGTAGGTAGGTAGGAACGAACCATATCCTCCAAATTTTGCGCCTACAAATTAGTTGAATTCTCAGGAGTCAAGAGACCAGTACAAATTGGATGTTTAACAAACTCTTGGATACTATCCTTTCCTACCCAAGTTCTCTGCAGAGACACCAGCTTCAAACTCTTTCTGAAAATGTCCCAAGACATTCTGTAATTTCTCATCCTGAAAAATATAAAAATAAATTAAAATAAAAAATAAAAAAATCATAATTGAACAGGTTACAATCACCAAATATTTGGGGAAAAAACTTATGATGAAAATGGTTGCTATCAACAAAGTTTTAGAAAGTTGCGTGAATTCCATCTAGATAAGAACTTTAGATGCTTTAAAGAAATTACATTGGATTCATTTGATTAAGCATCATCCAAACCACATAGGAAGGATAGTTTCCCTAGACCATGGCAAGTGTAAATAGTTATGCATTCATGGTCCTTTGTTTGGTATATTTTTTTTTCTTGGAAAAATTTCCCCCCATTTTTCAACTTTCAGTAATGTAAAATCTAAATCAATGGAAGATATCAATGAAAAAAAATCTCTTTCTCTTTTGATAAAACAACTTTTTTCAAAATGAGTGGAAGTTTTTGTCACTAACCCATTCCTATCCCAAGTGAACAACCATCACACCCCAACCTCTCTACACTGACCCTCCAGTCTCCATTGAACAACCAGCTGATGTAGTGATGTCCCTCCTTTGAGCACACCCTCCCCACCACCACCACCCAAGCCGACTTCATCGCCATTGAATAGCATGCCGAACACACTTTCTCAGACAGCTTTATCCCCTTCTCCACTATCAACCTTCTCTAAGACCCAATTATTGAACCACTCAAAAAACACAATTTGCATCTTCCCTGTGTGACCCTATCAGCATCATTCCACTGAACCAAAGCTCCACCTCCTCACTACCATGACCCACCCAGTGGGTGTCATTCCTGCTGGAGACCTCGTCTACAATTAACAGCTAGCTGACTAGCCTTCTATCCATGCCTTCACATCCCATCCAGCCAATCTATGCTCATGGATCCCATCTCACCAAACAGCCAATCGACTGCCTGTCCATCATGTCTCCACCAAATAACCCCCTCCTCTTTCTACCAAAGCGACCCAACCACCATCACCTCCAATAGAAACCCATTGGGCAACACCAATCTCATGCCTAACCGCGCCTCTCAGTGATCTACAGGTGGTGGCAAGTAGGCATCAAGAAGGGAACTCCAACTCCCACCTCATGGAAGGAGAAAAGAAAGAAAAATATCTTCATTGTATCACAGCCATAAAGGGGAAAATACTCAATTTTCCTAGTAAAACTTTCCTTGGAAACCATTTTACATAAACAAGTAAATTTACATGGAACAAAAAAACCCTTAGATACTGGAGATTTAGCAGGAATTCATGCTACAACAAACTGCTCTGATGGCATGGTATCGGAAGCAAGAACTTAGGTCTGACTTCTGAGGACATCATAAGGAAGGATAGTTCAAAGTATTGGAAGGAATTTCTGTGGTTTCCTTCAATAAGTGATGTTCTTTTTATATTCTCAAACCTAAAGGATCCGGCTTTAGAAAGATCATCCTTCATCAATGTCCAAAATGCACAAATTCAGTTAACCTTAAACAATGTCATTGCAAAAACAAAACCAGAAAAGTGGTTGTATAGATTTACTGATTTCAATAAAGTTCCATCCTGATATAAATATTCCAATGTCAAAATCTCCAGGATCAATCCTTAAGGACGAAAATTCAAACTGCAAAGATAGAAACCAACTGGGGGGTCATACAATGTAGGAGAGATCGTCCGGATCGATGAAGCGGTCGGCCTCCTGGCCAGACCACGCCTCGCCTTCCTCGATCTCGTTGTCCTCCTCCATGCCCCCTAAACCTCCAAAACCTAACCCCTTCCTCCCATCCTCCCTCCTCCACCCCGAAGCCAATCGCACTGCTCCTTCCCCTCCACTCCCACACCTTCGCACCTCACACCAAAATCCAGAAATCAGGATCGTAAGACCAAAAGATACCCTTCTCTCCCTCCGACTCCGATTTCGGTAGTCAGACACCTCCTCCGCTGCCGAACCCCTAGAATCCCCCGCCGACGGAGGACGACTTCTGAGTGCAGCGGAGATCAGTTCGCCGGAATAAACAATCGGACGGACAACCCCAAGGATCGAGAGCCGAAACTTGGAAAGGCAAGATCGGAGCAGCGATCGCCGCGCGTTCGTTTCCGTGCGATCTCGTTCGGTGGGCGGGTTCTCTCCGGAGAGGGAGAGAGAACGAGAAGACGGCGAAGGAAAATAGTGTTAAATACTTTCGCCTTCTTGTTTTTGTTTTTGTTTTTTAGCCCTATTTAGAATGAGACGGCGTCAGTAATCAACAAAACGTAGGCGTGGACATGGCTTTGGAAAAAAAATCCAAAATATTCTAGAATTTTAAAAAATATTATAAAAAAAATTTACTTGGCAGTTAGAAAATAAGAGAGAAATTATCAAACGTTTGATATTTTTTATTTTTATTTTTTAAAAGGTACATATGTTTTAGAAAATAGAAAATAATAATTTATTATTTTTTAATTTTCTAAAAAATATTATATCTTTTTTCTAAAAAATAAATATGAAAAATATAAACTAAACAGTATTTTTTAAGAAAAATACATATTTTAAAAAAAAATAAAAATAAAAAACACGTCAGGCACTTCCTAAATTATTTTAAAGAAAATAATTTATGGATAACTTTCTATAGACTCCTGATACTAAACTTTTTTTTCCCAGTTCTGTTAAAAAAAATTGCTCTCACTTTTTGTATGCAAATTTTTATTTGCTTTAATGCACACCGATTTAACAAATTGTTCTTTTTTTTTATAGGTTAAAAAAAATCAAAAGGAAATATAATTTCTCTATACGACTCTTTTTTTCTCATTTTTTTATAGGTAAAAAAAATGAGAAATAAATATAAATTTTTATAAAATTCGGTACAATTTATCCTAAGGATTGATGATGAATTTGAGTTTGGTATTAAAAATTTTAGGACAAATTATAGATAATTTATTATATTTTATGGTATTTCATTTGGTTTATTTATGAGGTGCTTGATAGGCGGGTTTAGGAGGCTGAAATGAGAATGAAATTTACTTTATTCTCATTTTTGATGCTTGTTAGACAGTAATTGGAATCAAAATATGAATTTGACATCCTTAATTTCATAATCCAACCCCTTAAATTATTGTTAAGCTCATTCCCCCCTCAATCAAACTGAAGTGACATTTAATTGATAGGCGGTTTAGAAGGCTGGAATGAGAATGAAATTTACTTTATTCTCATTTCTGATGATTGTCCAACAGTAATCAGAATCAAAATATGGATTTGACACCCTTAATTTCATAATACAACCCCTTAGATTATTGCTAAGCTCATTCCCCCCTCAATCAAACTGAGGTGACATTTAATTGATGGGTTTATGATTGAGAGAATGGAATGATAGTAAATGATAGTGTTTGGATTATGAGTTTGGGAATAAAAATTTGGGAATGATTTTTAAATTTATGAGAATCACCAAACTCATATAAACTATTGGATTTCATTTTCATTTTCATTCTCATTCTTCTTTACAAATTAAAAAAAATAAAAAACTTAAAATTTTAAAAATAAAAAAATAATTAAAATTAAAAAATTAAAACAAATAAAATAAATAAAACAAAAATTTGTGAAAAAAATTAAACAAATAAAACAAAATTTTAAAAATAATAAAAATAATAAATAAAATAGTAATAATAATAATAATAAATAAAACAAATTAAAAAATAAAAATAAAAATAAAACAAATAAAACAAAATTTAAAAAAAAAATCAAAAAAGGAAAAAATAAATTAAAATTAAAATTAAAATTAAAATTAAAATAGGAAAAAAATATAAAATTAAGAAAAACAGAAAAAAAAATTCTAAAAAGAACAAGGAGAAAGGAAAATAAAAAAAATAATAATAATCTTAATTTAAAAAAATAATCATACCTA
>JBAMIE010081740.1:0-17170 GCA_037177295.1 Kaempferia parviflora
GTATTAGTAAGGTAATCATAATTATCAATTTTAATTCGAGTTATTGATAGATCAATTTTTTTAATAATGGAGAACTTGTATAAAATCAATATACAATTTATTTTTAAATTATACACAATAAATATATTTATGTAATAATTATTATATATAAATAAAAAAAATACCGAAACTGTATCGGACGGCAAGATACGATACCAAAACTGTATCGTTCCGGCCTGAGACCGAAACCTCGGCACAGGTCGAAATTTTAAACGTTGGACATGACTTAAGACCCCATATATCATATTACACAGAGAAAAATAATGGCAAAAAAACACATCTATTGACATTATTAGGAATGAAAACAGAACATATTCTCTAACCAACAAGACTCACACTGAAGACTCTAAAATCCAACCAGACTAGAAACCATCCTACATAAATTTCACAAACATGGGTGACTTGAGCAACTATGTATCTAAAGAGGAAATGATTTAGCTACAAGCGCACATGAAATGAGGGCATAGCATGTTCGTATAATCCATGAGGCTCATGCCCGGTGTCAATTACTTATCCAGTTGTGTGTAAAGATTAATCAACAGGTTAATGCCTTTATAAGTTTGCCAACTTGAAATAAACTCTTAAAAAACATAGGTATTAAAGACTAAGTTCAAAGATGGAGTAACAATAAGCCGAACAAAGCAGCTTACTAACGAGAGAAATTATTGACAATCAATACATTAAGTGAATGGAATGGAAATGGTAAAAACACATAACATCCTCATATAAGCATCAGCCAAGGTATAAAAATGCCTCCTAAAATTTAAGTCTTTAATAGTTCAACCTAAGGGTGAACAATAAAGAGGAGTATGATGGTGAAAGTACAGCTTATCAATATAATCTCACATGATCAGTGACCTAGAGAAAACTTTTGAAATTTGTAGCAAATGACTGAAAATAATCATACATTCATCTGTGTCAGATTGGCGGTGATGGAAAAGATTCCTAGTACCTCATATGCAAAAGAGATGATATCACTAGTATAGAGTTTTTTTTATAGTTGTGCTACGTTTTGTAACATTAAAGAAACATTGTAAAATGCATAAGACTAGGATCAATAACTTGAAAAGGAAGGTTAGCAATTCTACGTCAATCCTTCCCAGGTGAGTACAGCTTACTTTTTGGGCAGAGCCTTTTCGTCAGACGTGTATATCCAATTTATTCCTTTCAGTGCAGCCTTCTCAAGAGGATCACCAACCTGCAAACCAACAGACCAGAATTTATCTGCAGTTGTAATCAGGTAATACGAATGGTCATGTGTTGGGACAATGTAATCGTCATGCAAAAAAGCAGTTAAACTAATAAATATACCAGTTTATTCTCTACAAACACCAAAGCATGACATGAAGCCAGAACTTGAACAGTATGCACAGGCAACTTAGACATATCAGTCTGTAGAGCTCCATCATCATCCAAACCAACTACACCTTGGAATTCCTGGAACACAAGGGAAGACAAGTAACAATCTGATAAAAGATGATAACAGCAAAAACTCAAAATATCATTCTGGTACCATGTCATCTGATGTGAGAGTTCCCGTTTTGTCAAAACAGCATATGTCAACCTACAGAAAGGTTTAAGTTTCTTGTTAATAGGACTATCATATGCAGCATTATTTTTGTGCAAGTAATAGGTGTTCATATTGACCTTCCCAGCAAATGGTATCCTAAATGGCTCTGTACAAAAGATACCACGCCTTGCGAGTGCTATTAAAGAAGTATTGACAGCTATAGAAAGCTCCATTGGCAGTTCAGGAGGTATCACAGAAGTGAGTATCAGTGAACAACTCAAGAAAAGTTTATATCTGCTCCTAGTTGGATCTTCTAACCCCTAAATACAGAAAAGACTGTTAAAATAATGATGCATCACAATAGGGGAATAATAATAGGCAATGCTAGAAAATTTTGACAAAACTATACTAAACTCTGTTGTATATAAAGAAGGGAGAATTTTGTGTTACCTTCTTAAGCACATAGCCTGCAGCAATGATTGCAAAGAAAAGCAGAAATAGAATGAACAGACCACTTTCCCAGCTATTTGCTGTTACCTGAATCAGCAATTTCAAAAAAAAAAATATGCCCACAGGAGTTGGAACAACATTGCAATTATGGCATTTTAAACTAGGTATCAATAGTTACCCTCTCTGTGGAAAATAAGATTGTTCGCATCAATTTGCCTTGGCTTGTCTCAAATCCAGTTCGTAACACAACAGCAATACACCCTCCATCAGGTGCTTTAAGGTTAAATGTCTAAAATGCAAAGAAAAGAGTATCATACTGAGCAAGAGGCTATCAAAGCAAGAAAGTATCATTGAAAGTTAAGATAATTTGACATGAGTAGGAGTTCATAGTTTGTTGTTTGTTGTTGAAAATAAATTGAAATTACTATATTTAACATGAACTTTACACAGCTTACTTTATCAGGAGTGTGCTGCAATATTTTTGTTCCACCAAAGAGAATATGATTTTTATCTCTTTTGATAGACAACTTTTCCTCAAGACTTTGTCCAGCAACTGAAACCTAAAAACAAATTTTTCATTCAGAAAGAAGTCAGAGGATGAAGCCTAGATTGAAATCAGTAAAAGAAATTTGAAAACAAAATTTTCACCCATGCATGAAGATGAAAGAGAACACACACAACTCGCTTTGGAGCTGAGAAGTGGTTGCTTTATCAAATACAGAAAATTTTCTTTGTAAATATGATCGAATTGTAAAATAAAAATATGGCATTATTTGACTCACACAAACATACATGAAAATGCCCCCCAACATGTATTAATGGGCTCAGTTCTTTTACACAATTGAATTTTGTCATAGTCAACAAAAACATCAAAACAAAAAAATCCTCTAAAGTGTAGGTAAGAAAGAAATTGTAATAAGATTACATAAAAAAAACAACTGAATCTCAGTTTTTGTTAAATAATTTGGGGGGAATAATTTTGACCAATGTCAGATATTTATCTATACAAACCCAGCTACCTAAGAAATTCTAGTAGGGTATATCTTGAAAACCCAAATCCTGAACAACTTTCCCCAAGTACATTCCAAGTTTACCAACAGAGATACCAGCCCATGAACTCAACATATTCAATGCCTCACCACTATCACAATCTCTGACCAATGGAAGTCAGTCCACGGTAAGTCAACTTAAGTGGCATACAAAAAGATCAGCCGATCAGCATACCACTACCATGTTGTACAGCTAGAATGATCTACAGATCAGCAAAGTCCAAATCATGTCTCTTAAGTACATACTGTTTTCAAACACATGAAATCAAACAACAATTTACAGACATTAATCAAAGAAAATGCCTTCTAACACTTTTGCTTGAAGTTATCACTTAAATTCTCATTTTAAATGCTTTGGACAAAAACTAAGATTATTCCTCCTATTTTGCAACCGAACTCAATAGTGTTTGAGTTATAATTCAATTTGAGCATAGTGGAAAAGGCATTCTCTGCTGTCTATACAAGATGGGTAATAATGTTTTAAAACCAAACATCTCTTAGGTTATATAATCTCAGGGAAGATACATTGTAGATCCATAGTCCAAAAATAACATAGAGCTTAAACATAGGAAACCATGATATATAATTGCCTACTTCCAGTAAATGAGTTCTGCATCAGGCAGAATTTAAAATAGCATTCTTACACCAATGGTGATCGCTCAGACTAGGACAAATATTGGTTCATACTGATGCTTGATATAGTTCCATGTGATGACAGGTTGTCCGATGGCTTATCCCCTCAGATTTAATTCCAAATACATTTTAACCTCTATATGTTAGCAAATAATCCTACTATGTCAAGATTGACTAAAATGCACGAAGGTAGAATTATATGAAATTATATTTAAATAATCAAGAAAGTAATAATCAACATCCATTATGATGACCTGGTGTACACAAATAATAGCACATTAGCTAGCAAAAAAAAAATTCAAGTTACATCATTTAAAACAAATGACTATCATCATGAGTTCAAATTGGAGTGGCAGGTTGGTATCAACTAAGGTAGATGTTATATGTTTCAAGTTCCCATGTCTAAAACTCATTTCACAGAAATGGCAATAATAGCTTTGTTTCCACATAAAGAACAAGCCATTTCTAGCCATCTGAAATACCAGAATTGGCATAGTGTTGGGAATTCTAGATGAAAATATATGCATCCAGATATGCATAAAGGTAGATGACTCTTAGTTGTTGTGTGATTAATACTAACAAATTATCTCAAACTAAAATACTCATCAAAGAAGCTTGCATCTAATCGTATTTAAGGAGCTAGAAATTATGTTACCAATTGTTTCCTAACAGATCTTTCTTGGTACATAAAGGTGTTGATAAGGTTGAACATGATCTGAATATTCAATTGCATAAATAAAATCCTACTCAATGCTCATGGATTGGGATTAAATTGATGAGTGAAATGATTGTCATTTTATCCCCTCACTTAGTATGTTTATAATACTATTGAGATCACTGTCATCAGTTGGGCCTATCAAGTAACGTATTCTAATTGGTTAAGAGCATGTTTATTAGAGAAGACAAAAACTAGGAAGATAAATGTTGAGAGAAGATAGTAAAAGGATGAAAGTCTGAAAAACTTATTTACTAGGGAAGGTAGAAAATAAAGAAGAAAAAACATTGAAAATTAGCAAAAAAAAAAAAATGAAATTAATAAAATATGTTTTACCCATCTACTTGTTGCAGCCAAAAAAATGTTTCTTCGCTGCTGAAAAGAAGCAGCCAACAAGCTACTTGTTGCAGCCAACAAGCTACTTGATGCAACCAACAAGCAGCTCCAATGGCAGCAAGTATCAAAACCAGGAGATGGGGAGGACCACTCTATAGGGGCAACAATAAGCTGCTCCGTTGAAGATAGTGATGACAATGGAGGAGAGCAGGGTGCATTCTTAACTTCTCATTTCCATACCATATAAGAAAGTGCAGAGCGGGAGGATTATGAGATGAACTTTTCTTTCCCATACCTTCCTTACCCTACTTCTCATGCAGGTTGGGTTCAAGGCAAGGCAATAAAACATAAAATAATATATATAATAGTCTATAAATATATTTTAAGCTCGATTTCATGCAGCGCGAGTGAAACAAGGCAAGGAATAAAAATATTTTCATTCCTTCCCTACCCTGCATTTTTTATCTCATCCAATTTATATTATGAGGCCGGACGAGGTGACCTAATTGAGGTAGGGTAGGGGGAGTTTCGATTGGGCCCGGACAAATTGTCTCAAGACAGTGCCATGAGGTGAGCATGATGTTGGAAAGGGAATAGAGGGGGAAAAGGAGGTAAATAAATTCATAGGAGAAGAGAAAGTTCTTTCTTCTCAATGTTGAGAACATTTTAGGAAGAAAATAAAGTTCGGCATCTAATCTTCCTGATGTGATCTCGTGTTGTGTTGCATAACGTCTCATTTCAATAACTGCCAAACTTTGATCCTACTCGACACAATTAATCTCTCATATACCACCTATGTCAATCATGTCGATGAGTATCATACTATGCCCATGCTCGGAATGTTCGGCACACGTGAAGATCCTCCTCTCAGTCTCCTTTCCATTCTTCCCCATTGCAAATAGGAGCTCAGCCATTCTTGGCAATTGAACATGCTCAACAATCATATATTCGGGTCAACAAAGTGACTTTAAGTTGATGAAAATTGTGGTAAATTGGGTGGAACTAGTTATAATAGCTCGTCATTAGTGTGCTTCTTCGTAACACATGCACCCAAATGGTGGTTGAAGACGAACCTCATGATCTCTTAAGTCTTCTTTACTAGTGCCTCACTAGTGTTTTGAATCCACTTAAAACTAAGATTTTCTTCACCATCTTTTTTACCATATATATGATCCTATTTTAATAATATTTTAATGCTAACTACTTGAGCGCCCACATATTAATCATACCACCTGGAACCAACTTTTACTACCTTCTTGAAATTGCTAAAATATGATACTACTTTCATAAATAAAACTAGCTTGTCAATAGACATTCACACAATATCAATGACTCTATCTATCAGCTAGACAATGAGAGAAGTGGCATTGAATCAAAGGTGCATATATCATGTGTTGAACTCAGACCCAAATTGTTGCAGAATTCTATAGCATATGTCGAGAAGAGCCTTTTGTTGAAGAATTGTTGCTACTTGACTAAACTTGACCATTTCCCTATGACTCATCAATTATGAGATACATGTTGGCTTTGTACTGCTTATTCATACTCTACTTCGAGCATGAAAGAGCTTGAATCTCAAGATTCTTAAAGTCGTCCCTTCTACCCTCAAACTCACAGTACACTTACAATTCCAAGTTCCAACACTCAAAATAGAACACTTGCTCCAAACTTGAGCCCTTCCTCATCTTCCTATTGCTCTCAGCTTGTCATCCATCAAAGAATAATTGAAAACCCAACAAAATTGCAAGCATTTTATGCATTTGGTAACATCAAAATAGTTGCTGACAAGGAGTTATCAAACTCATGTAAAACCTCCACCATATGATACCAAATTGCAATGGAATATTTCTGACGGTGAAGGTTCTCAAATCATGTAGTATGTTTTCTTGTGAATGAGGCTAAGATTCAGCACCATAGAAGAAACATGAAGATAAAATTCCATAAATTAAAATTTAAAAACTTGAAAGATAAAAAAAAATAAGAACTGTATGAGAGAAATAGGCTAAGAGGAGAGCTATCTAAGGGATGGATGAAATGAGAGGGTGAAGGGAGTTTAATAAGGGTGTATCGACCATCAGCCAAGCAAACTCTATACTTCTCTCCTTGCCATATGGAACAGCTAGATACAAGGCAATGTAACGAACCAGTATGTCTCACTCATAACGGATGATTATTTAGAGCTACGTGGCCTATCTAGAATCAGATAGTGTGAAGATTCTGATAAATAAGTTTTGGAAACACTGGGAGTTATGTATCTGTTTTTAAAATCTAGCCACAATTCAGATCACTATTTTGAGGATGTAACAACCTTCCACTGCGGTGTAGACTCGCCAGTGAGAATAGCTTCATTGGTAATTGCAGTTCCAGCCAATAAAAGCATATCGGCTGGAACTGTTTTATCTTCCCCATTCTGACCAGAGCGGCCAATAGAGACAACATCTCCAGGAAGAAGATCCGTTCCAGAAAGCTTAACCCACCTAGAGCTCAAAGAGTTCAGTCAGCAATATAATGATTAATTAAAAAAACATCATAAACAATTATATACATACTTCCCACCACGGTGCACAACCAGCATCTGACTATCAACTCGTACACGTCTGAGCTCAGTCAGAGTTTTTAATCTACCCTTGGCCATTGTGGACTCAAAAAGAAAAAGCATACCTAGTGTGAATAAACTGTAGTACCAGTATTCATCTAAGCACCACAGTCCAACACAGAAGACCTACAACAGAAAAATCAACTGAAAACTGAGAGCAAATAAATTTGCAGTACACAGCCTTAGATATTGCGAATACAGTATAATTGTACATACTTGAAACACAAAAAACGGCTCCATAACTTGCTCCTTCAGCAACTTCTGGAATGTAGGTTGGGGGTAGTCAAACCTATAAAAAAAGGTTAGCAAATAAGAGCAATATGTTGAAACCATTTATCAATAAAGTTTACTATCATGGTAATGGGACCAAGTTATAGCTTACCTTTATATTTGTAAATAATAGTAATAATAAATAAAACTGCAATCCAAAATAATATCAAGTAGTAACAATTGAAGTTAAAGTGCACTTGAAAATAAACATCAGTTGTTCTATCAATGGGAAGGAATATAAAAGTCTCACATCGTGCTAGATATAAGGCTTTTATATTTCTTTAAAATATTCAGTGTCTACCCGGTAAGTGAAAATACAACAGGATCCCCACAAGGTTCACATATCAGTAGAGGGAAGGAAACCTCGTGTAGCAACAATGCTAGAAGAAAACAACCTTTAACAGTTATTCCTCATATAAATACAAATAGATGCAAATATTCATTATCACAACAATAACAAATTAATACGACTCATAAACTCCTATTTGGGGTTGACTACAATGATTTTTTCCCATCAAGGTTTCAAAATTATCAGATCATATGCACAATCAATCCACCGCCTAATTCATATGTGTTATGCAGATAAATATGCTGACCATACTACCTAAGTAGTTGATATAAAAAATTATACTCGTCACTCAAAATATTAGTTAATCTTCCTAAGTAATATTTAACTTTATATAAGTTGCATTGAAAGTAAAGCAATCCATATCTCATGCATAACATATAGCGACACATGTTAACCTAGGCATTCAATATGAGAGAAAAGGGTACATGTGTAATCAGGCAATTAAAAAATGTTTATATGGCTAAAATTGGCTTAATCAAATCAGTATAGACTTGGACTTTAGCTAGGTATTGGTTAGGTTAGCTTGCATGATACCATAAGTGGATGTCATGTGTCCCTCACCACACAACTTTATGCTACCTCATAAGTTGATTATGTGGCCAATCTTTTAGAATAATGTTCCAATCATTGAACTAACAGTTATATTCGTAATAATATCAAGGTCATCTAGATTTTTTCTAAATTGTATTTAGTCAAGCTTCATTTAGTCTCCCTCTATCCAATTGATTCAACTTGTTTAAGTATAGAATTTTTTTGGTCAGAATGTCAAGTATAGAATTTGTGTGATCTTCTGAAATGTGTATACCATTATAAATTATTTTATTACAACATTATAGAGGTTACACCTAACAACTCACAAATGAGAACGTTTATATTCTTTGCTTTCATTTATCCCACCATCCTCATTTATTGACCACTAAAATTTGTGTCTTATTTGTTAATGGACAGTGCTAAATGGCTAGAATTTGGCCCGCTAGAATGGACTTTTTCGTAATTTTGAGGGTCATTATTAAGGGTGTCTAAGTAATATCATATGTTATAAGTCAATTATATCATTTCCCACCTATTTTCATATTTAATTTTCAAAAATTATCTCTCTATATTAATGATTAATTGCATTAATAATACCTAATTAATTTTATAGCTGCCAGATTCATTTTCTAGCGGCTAGATTCTAGCCATTTAAATTTAGTTAATTTGCAATACAAAACCATATCTAAAGCATGCCCTGATCATAAAAATTGTCCAACGGGACACAATTCCTAGAAACATCTTGCCATTTTAACGATCATTTTTATTTAATAATATCTTCTTGAATCTCTCAAGTACTTAAAGTAGATCCATTTGTCATCAAACACTGCATTGATGAAGTGCAAAGATCAATAATTTAGTTTAAAACAAATTTGTTTCCAGCTTTAGTTGATCTAAGGATTCAGGTGAATTGAATTAATGCGGGGACTGCAGAGTCTAAACAAATTGAAGTATATGGATGTTATTAGCTTCATAGAAGCAGAAAACTTACACATTTCGCCCCCACTTGTCAGTTGCACTAGCGACTTTAGTTTCTGATCCATGACCAGTGCTCTTGAGATAATATCCAAATGATTCCTTTGTAGGGTATGGTAGCTTGCAAAATGTGTTCTTCTCTGCAGAAAAATTGAAGCATTGCTTTCGAAAAACAAAATAAATTTCATTAGCATTCTCAGTTGAAGATGCTGATGACCCTACAACCTGCATGAAGACAAACCAATACGATAATGTTAATATAAGAAGTATCCTGTGAACTAAAGATACTATTATTCTTTGTAATATATAATAAGGCAAAGAACATATTGAATCACTAGCAATAATTAGCAAATATATTCTGTATTGCAACATTTTCTAACCAATCATGTCAAAACCTTCAAAGAAGTTTTGCATCTTATTGTGACAATTGTGACCCAACATTTGTTTCTCACTGACCTTGTCCTAATGCATCAGAGAGTCAGAGACCAAAGCCTTCGTTCATTAAAGGCCTCAAATCAAACCATTTGCATAAGATTATGATAAGGAAACTCAAACAAATAAATGTGCTCCACCCAATTGCCACCAAAATTCAAGATGCGTGTGTGAATATCTTTTATTGCCTGAATTATGCATTTTGACTGTCCATTTATATGCAAGTGATTAAATTGTTACTAAGTCCTGAGGAACCAAGGCCTGCTGCAGACCATCCCAAAAATGGGAGTGACATGAAGGTTTCAATGTGATATCATTTTAGCCAGACTTTCAAGCGGCACACAATCTTGTTACAATATAGTTCATCTCTATAGTATGCATGACGGGAATATTTGATTCAGTGTCATATTCACACAGAATGGCATTCTAAGCATGGGGTGGTTTCCATTAGTTAAAAATTAAAAGGAATACAGAATTGTTATACTTGGTACACTCAAGAATCTTTTAATTAAATTTAGAAACATCTAAAATTATCAAATTTGGTTCAGCAAATACACCAGTAAAAAAAGTTTAGAATAGAGCATTGTATAAGAGGTAAAAAAACTAATCTAATTGACACTTATGTGCCTCATTTCCCAGATATATGAGAAGAAAAGCTAGTTTTTCATGGTCCTGAGTGCCTCATTTCTAATGCAGAAAGCCTCTTTCCTTCCAACTCATGGAATCTCAGTCTTGCCCAAGCCAAATGTCCTCCTTCCTTTGCTTAACTCCTCCATAACCCACCACTTGTACCTCGTTCCGCTTCTTCTGCTTATCCTCCTCCCAAATCCATCGCCCACCGACAAGCCCACCACCACACCATGTGCCCTTCATCCGCCCTTCTTTCTCTTCTGCTTCTCCTACCAAGCCCATTGCCCTCCCATGAGTCAAACACTCACCACCCTACTACATGACGGATGCTCACGGCCTGCCCATCTTTCCCATGAACCTACCGCGAGCTGCCACTCACCATCCCGAGCCTAATGACCACCCCTCGTTCCTCTTTATTTATCCTCCTCTCGAGCATGATGCCCACCAATCTAAGAACCCATCGGTCGCTTGTGAGATTGTCAATCACCCACAAGCAAGAGGCTCCCTACAAAACCCATTGCTCTACTAACGATTGAGATGCAACAACCATTTGAGGAGCTAACAAGGTGAAGGCATGCAGAACGAGTCAAAGGGGAAAAAAGAGCAGTGATGAAGGCAAGGTTTAAAATTTCGAGCCGTGCTAGAGTTTCAGTTTCAGAGCAAAACGAAATGATTTCAATACCATATCATGTAATGGCTCTACAATTTTGATATTTTTTTTTATTTTTAAATATAAATATACGTATTAATTAGAAATTTATTGTTGTTAATATTTGATTACTCTATATGCCTACTATTAATTTTATATTTCAAATATTGACTATTGAGTTCATATTTTGATAAAAAAAAAAACATTTTTGATGATATAATTTTGTTTGAAGCGAACATATATTTTATGTAATTACATGGAATTTATTTATAAGCATTTCATAAGAACTTTGAGCATTAAACATTCTTTTTTTATATTTGGTATGATAAATTAGAAAAAACTATTAGATTAGATAAAATAATTTAAAATTCTAATATTTTTTATTTAATTTTATTAGCTCTACGTAATTATAATTATTAGAGTAAACAAAAAATAATAAAGACTCAAAATATTTTAAATTTTGAAACATCAAATATCATATTTAGGTTTAAACTATATTTTAAATTTTATAATTAAATTTACATAATTTTAAAATTATGATTTTTTTAAAAGATTAAATATATGAAATTTGACTCAAACTCAACTGAATTAAATTTAACAATTACATAAAATCACATTAAAATTTAAAAATGGAAGTTTCTTAAAATAAAATGTTATAAAACTTAAAACATTAAAAAAAATCATTAATGATATTAATACCAAATTTTATTTATTTAAATTTAAAAAATAGATATCTAATTAAGCTAAATGGAATTAGTATTTTGAGTTTTATAATAGTATAAACATAAGTTTAGGGTTAAATAAAGTTTATGTAGATATGGTGATTAAGATCAAGTAGATTCAAACTGAAGTCCAATTTGGATTTATTTTTGTCCATTTAAAACCAAGCCAAACCAAATATATATATAAGATAATCTAGTCCAACTGTATTTAATAAGGCTAATGGTATTTTTATGATATTAGAAAGTATTTAATTAGGTTATTTATTTATTTTCTTCTTTTATTACCATTCTTGATTAGGCTCATGCCTCGCAAGCCCCGCAAGCCTCCTACCCTCGCAACCTTCCATCGCTCATTGCTCGCAATTGTTTGCCGCTACCGTCAACGGCCATTCGCTGTCTGCCAAAAGCCCCACCACTCTTGCTGCCTGCAACAACACTTATCACAAAATCTTATTTCTCCGATAACTTTCTCTCCTTCAATTTTTCTTCTTTATTTTTTCCCCTCCCTTCCCAACTTTGGTACTTGTGTTAAGTGTTTTGCATGCCTATCGATGAACAAGACGATAAATTTTGCATATGCTCAGGATGGCTCGTCACTTCAAACATTGGATGAAGGACATGTTGAGCAAAATAGATATTTTGTATTTTTCTATCAGCTCCTATCAAGTAAGATAAATAATCTTTGCATAGCCTTTTTTCGTTACTTTTTTGCAACTAAACTATGCCACTAGGTGTGGTTCATCCCTCTACTATCCACTTCTGGAAGTAAATTGAATAATGGAAATGTGAAGGTAGCATGGGCAAGCATAACTTTGAAGACGTGAAGCTAACTATTGGGGTAGATTCAAAAGAAAAAGGTGCAAATGGATTAACAAACCATGGTGATTTTTGTCATATGGTGTATACTGTGTTGTGTGTATTATTTTGTTAATAAGTTGGTGATGTTTTTAAATTGAATGGTTATTAATGATTTGTAAATTGCATGTTGTTAATATATTACCCTCAGCATTCATTAGGAGCGTACAAAAACTACTGTAATATTGAACTATGAATAGTAAAACCAACTCCAAAACCCTCATCCTAATTAACTCAAATTGACTAACCAATGCATGCAGACTAAAAATGCACATGCTTCATACAAATTCAAATATCCACATTGACCTAATTTTGTTTCAAAATGTATTTCTTAATGTTAATACACCCATCATGGATCCTCATTTATACACCATCAATGCTAAAACATTAAACATCATATTTAATAATGCATGTGATCCCTATTTACTATGTAACATCTTTACTTTAACTTAACAGATAAATGGCAATCACATAACACTCGTGGTGAGCAAGTACGCCTTCAATTTCACTTCTAAGAAAATATTTTCATCAATATTACATTTATTCTATCTAGATTAGACATGGATACAACTTTCATCAAAAGAAAGCATTTAGAATCAATCAGAAGCCAGTAAGTAGCAGAAATATTACATCTATGTTCAAGGTAATATTATCTAAAAAGAGAAACAACCGTACAGGTTTCCTTGTATGAAGAAGCACAATTTCTTTTGAACCAGAAAACTTAGAGGGTATTATCTTGCATGCAGTTGCCGAATGAATGTCATTGACCTGATGCAACAAAGAAAGCAAAAGAGCATTATCAAAAAAATTTCATGACAGAGGCTACCCCCTAATTCAAAACAATGTACTAAAGGATGACAATTTAAAAACTACCATATTAGACAAAGGACCGAGAATGTACTACAGAAGAACCAGTTATCTCTTATTGGAAGGGCCATGAACAAGATTATATTTTATTGCCAGTGAATACAAATTGAAGCACTCAATGTAGTTTGAGCATTATTTAAATAAGCCTCCAGAATAGATTTTGGAATCATTTCTAACTAAACCATAATAGGAACTCTTCAGAGCGAGACAAATAGTAAGAACCAACTAGTGTAACAACACAAACCGAAATTTTGATTTTAGAACTGTCAGTGCAGCACCAAGTGAAGGAATGAATTTGAGGTACACTATAAAACCTCAAAATTATAGAGAGTCACCCTACTATGGAAACCTCAAAAATCAGAACTTTTCCCACACCTTTCTGAACTGAACTAAGCATCTGAAATCCACCGACCAGGCTGTAAAAAGCAGCACGAGAATGTGCAAGATCGCGAACCCTCCGAGAACGATGAAAGCATCACTAAAATCGATGTTGGGGACAACCACAAGGAGCCAGATGAAATAGAGAATCGCGAAGGGCCAAATGTCAAGGCGCCATGTCCAGTGCCTTAGCTTCAGCAAGTCGACCTCGTGCACCACCTTTCCTCCCACATGGTACCTCGTCATCCTCTTCCCTTATTACCTTGAAATTGATTGAAAAAACAAAAATAACCTTCAAATCGAAATCGAAATCGAAACTTTAGATTCGTCAGGCCTCGTCCAGATCCGAGATCCGAGATCCGTGAACAAGGAACGAAATCAGTCGACTTTCAAAATCAGAAGATTAGGGTTTCCCGACGGAGAAATGGAGAGATCGAGGTCAGCAAAAGTACCTGTATGAGATTTGAATTGGACCTATTCAACGAGGAGGAAGTCGAAGCCGAAGCGAGGATGAAGCCGAAGCGAGGATGGCTTTTCCGCGGTCGGAGATTTATCGTGCTGCCGCCGAGGCGTCGTCAGAAGAGGGTAGTCTCCTTTTTTTCCCTTTGGCAAAATTCAAAAGACACCCCATATTTTCGTCATAATAAAAAAAATATATATCCTAGTCTATTTTTATTCAAAAAAATATAAGAAAACTAAAATGATTTTATTTAAATTTCAATCATTTAAATTACGTATAAAAATATTTTAACGTTCTCATGGACAATATTTTGCAGCTGTCAGAATGAAAAAAATAAAATAGGATATTTTTTTAATATTTTTAAAATTAAAATGTCTTTTAATAGATGATAAAAATGAAGGGCCTCTTGGTAATATTGGCGCTTACCTTTTTATATGCTTTTGAAATTTTCATTTTGCATCCTTAAACTTTACCTAATTTCATATGGCGTGTTGTAGTGCGTTTAGCCAAATTTAGATTTACTAAGAAATAAGAATTAACATCAGAATAAGATTAAATTTACTAACAGAGAATTTTGCAATTAAAAGCAACATTAAAATTGCACTTTTAAAACCTTTTAGGTCTTTAAATCTTTTTCACAATAAAAAAGAATGTGTCTAAATAGAAAAAAAAAGAATCATATTTCTAAAAAAGTGATACTTGATCCGAATGTCCAGATCCCACAATTAGATATAAGAGAGTATTTTTATCAGTTTCATCGGGAATCAATCATTATCTATTTATGTAAATCTATCATATTGTGACTAACTCAGTTTTGCAGGGGCTAAAAAAATGCTATGAAAAATATGAAAGAGGTATTTAAAATAATTTTAAAAAAAAATCACAAAAAAATAAGGTTTAGGTGGCTATTAGCACTAACTGTCTATAGTAAACTTAGTACTTCATTTTTTCTTTCTTTTCTTACCTACATTCAACTAAAATTTAAAGTCTAAGTCGTATATAAACTATACATTTGGCCAACTACAAACTATTTGTCAACATATAACTTTAAATACCAAACAAACCATCAAGACTTATAAATCATATTAGCATATCTTAAAAATCTAGCTTATGATTATTCAAGTCTTTACTAACAATTTAGAACTTCCAAAATCGAAATATGCCATAGTCCTTAATATGTTACATGAAAACTAAACCCTTTACTGAAATACTTTACTAAAATTCCAAATAGCAAGTACAAGAAAACAAAAGTAAAGTTAGACAAACCCTAACTATTTATTTATTTAATTTATCAATAATCATGGAAACAAGTATGAGATCTACATTCATTTGATATGAGCATATACATTCATTCAACGTTATAACACTCGTCACCTCATAAAAAGTATGAGGTCTACATGTCACATAGATATTACATTAACACATTCATCCTCTTCACATTCTTTTTAACATTAACACTCATTGTTTGTAGAGTCTACATACCACATACATATTATATTAACATATTTATCTTTTACATTTATTATAATATTAATATTTATTATTATTTAAATGAATATAATTTAAATTTTATTTATACAATTTAAATATTATTATTTAAAATTATAATATTAAAAAGAGTGTGTTTAAAATTTAATTTTATTGGTTGATTTTAAAATTTAAAATTTTTATTTTTTTTAATAAAATTCTCTCAGCTGGTGCGTGCATGCACCAGGTGAGAAAATTTTAGTTTTTATATTAAAAAGCATGTTTAACGCATTCAAAGATTTGAACGCGTTAATGTCAACGTGGCATTAACCACATGGTGTATTGGTTTTAACATGATTTATACATTATAACTCTCCATGAACTCTCCATCATTTATATGTTATAACTCTCCATGATTTATACGTTAAAACTGTAATATAATATAATCTGAATTATAAAAGGGTAATAAATTATTGTAATCTGAATTATAAGGCCAACAATATATAATCCAATTACATTCCAAATCTTATTATATTACAAAGCAGATTACATTATTCCTAATCAAATATAGCCTAAACATCTAGACATGCCCTACAACAATTTAAGATAATTTAAATTAAGTTGTTAACAAATATTTTGATATAAAATTGTCATATATAATCATTTTAAAAAAAAGGTAAAATAACTTTATGACTAGGGGTGTAATTGGTATAAAAATACTTAGGTATTAAAAAAAATAGTAGAATATTATTTTAATATATTTTAAAATAATATTATTATTTTTTAAAAAATAAAATTAATAAAGGAAAACTAGGAAATGCTGAGGTGTTTGAAAAGAAACGAATCTAAAGGCAGAGTCTTGACAAAATTATAAAATTGGGAAAATTAGGAGATGTTGGGAGAGCATTTGTTTGAGCGTTTTCTATTTTTATTTTATGAAAAAATACGATTTTTTAGAAAATAGTATTTGATTTGTATTTTACATATCTATTTTCTAGAAATGGAGATAACATTTGTTTGGAAAAGTAAAGAATGTCTAAAGTTATTTTCTATGAAAAGGAAAATAAACGTGGATCCTTAAACCCATCGCACAAAACACGGATATTTTTCCTCCCGTGCCCTACTTGTTGGAGCAATCTTGCTCCAAGCATTATTTACTTTTGATGTTTGGTTAAATGTATTTAAGTTAGGCAATATTGTGTGATCTAACATAAATGTTGAGTAACAGGAAATCCAAGCATGAAGACTTGGTAAGGA
>JBAMIE010081847.1:0-17166 GCA_037177295.1 Kaempferia parviflora
GAATTAGAAAATCAAGCCTTAAGGGAAAGACTTGATTGGTTTGAAAGGTCAATCAAGGCATTATATCCCGAATTGAGGGAAATGAATGCAACTTGGGGTAGTAGGAGAAACCAAGATGATAGACCTCATTTTTCCAAGGCCAAGAGAGCATATACCAAGGTGGCATATGACTATGACAAGGACAAGGTAACCAAGGTAAAGGGGTCCAAGGTTAAGGATAAAGAAAAATTGACCAAGGACTAGGGGTCAACGGTCAAGGAGGTTGTGTTTGTAGGTCAACATGCACTGAATGTGCATAGGGTTGGTCTAGAACCTCAATGTGCTAAGAGGAGCCCATGGGAGGTGGCTAAGGTTAAAGGCTCCAAGAGGAGCCTATGGGATTGAGTGAGATATGAAATCAATGTACCAATTGTTTAGAGATAGATTTGAATCTCAAACCTAGGGAATTGGTACATTAAAAGGATAATTCATGCATGAAAATATGATTTGGGATCATATTGCATGAAAATTGATTTTTGATGTGTAGATGCCATGTAAACAAATGTTAGGGAAGCATTGATGTTTAGTATTGGCAGAAACATCAAAAGGGAATCAAAACTAGGACTTTAGGTCAAAGTTTCATTGAAACTTTTAGCTAGTTTTGGATTTTGTGTCAATCTTGGGATTGGTAATAGATACATTTTTATATGTATTTTTCCCAAGTAGACACGGGTAAAATAAACCTCTCCACAAAATTTGGGAATTTTTGAATGTCTGTGGAATTTCTGGTGCATTTCTGAAAGTATGTTCAAGATACTAAAAATGGGCTGAAAAAGGTATCAGTCGCTTGATTCAGAGACCAGGCGGCTGGTACGGGCTGAAAGCTAATTTTTCAGCATGTGTTTGACCAAATGGAAGGGAAACATGTAGGTAATCTTATGGGGGATTATTACATGCTATTTATGGTCATTAGGGAACAAAGAGTCCAATAATTGGGATATTATTGGAGCTCTTTTTGATGTATGGCAAAGGGAGAGAAGTGTTGGGTTTATGTGAGAAACCAATACTACTTTGCAAGGAAAATCCTAACTCAAGGGGAGCTTAGGTGAAGGGGGAGTGTTTCCTCATTGATTAAGCAAAGGGGGAGTTTACCTTTGCGGGAAAATCCTAGCTCAATGGGAAGCTTAGGTAAAAGGGGAGCCTAAGGTTAAGTTCTATCATTTATACATGAGTAGATAGGTTATTTACTTTCATGCTTGGTTATGTATTTATTTTCCCTAACTTAAATGGTTTGCCAAACATCAAAAAGGGGAGATTGTTGGAGCAATCTAGGTACTCTTGGTTTTGATATTTGGGCAAAGGTTTAAGTTAGGTTTATTATTGTATCTAATATGCATGGTGAGTATGCAGGAGATAGGTATAGCAGGTGAAGTTCGAGTAGAGGCTTGGCTGCATAAGTCTAAGGAGGTGCCTTGGCGACGTAAGCCCAAGTGGGACTTGGCATTGGAAGACCCGACAACAAGGACGAAGGCCGATGGAAGCATCTAGAAGGCAAGACGCGAAGGATAGGGAGGCATCCGAGGGGCGCAAGGCTGATGGAAGATGGATAGAAGGCTAGGTTTAGGTAGGTCGGGCAAGGACGAGTGCTGAGGGACTGTACTCGGGGTGAAAACCCATGATCAGGCGACTGGTAGGTGAAAACAGAAGCTCACAGAAAGATTGGTCGAGCGAAAGAAGCTCGGCAGTCGCCTGCACCAGTCGACTGGTCCTGGACTGGGCGACTGGTAACTAGCCATTGGCTAGCCGTTGAGTTCTCTGTCATAGCCATTGTGAGTGGATTAGTCGCCTGATGCTTGGATCAGGCGACTGGTAACGGGCAGATCAGCTTTGTGTTGAGTTGATTGCCTATATAAACTAAGTCTCGTGTATTTGGTAAGGTTGACGAAATTTGGTGTGGTTAATATCAAATTAGTAGTTTTTTGTGAGTGTGCATCCGAGAGTTCTAGGAAGTATTGTGGCAAGGTTTCTCCACACGCAAAGAGCTACACGAGCTAACCGGAGTTTTCGGGGAGTCATCCACCGACGGATCGGGATTGTCCACCTTACGGACAACGGTGGAGTAGGAGCCCTAATCTTCGAACCATGTTACATCGATTTGTCTTTCTTTTATTGTTAGTTTGTTTGTATTTTCGCTGCGTAAGCTCACGATTGTAGGAAGACAAGGGATTTGGGGTGCTGGCGTATTCACCCCCTCTAGCCGCGTATAGGTCCTAACACATTGCTTTTAGTATATTGGGTTAAATTAATATTTGAGCATATGGATATAATCAAAAGAACTAGATGGGCACATAAGAACTTGTTTCACATCATTCCGAGGTCTCTATGTCTATCAACAGATCTTGGTCGAAACTCTTTAGGTTCGACAGGGCAAAATCTATCGATGGACCTAGAGTGCTCAGAATGATATGTAACTAGGTTCTATGAGTTCATCTTATTCTCTTGATTGTAAAAATACTATCAAATATCAATTTGACCAAATATTGGAAGTAGTAATTTTTTAAATACGAATTAGTTTTCGTACACTTTCGTGTTCAAATAATCAATGTTTGATAGCATTTTTACAATCGGGAGAATTAGAAAAAACACATAAAAATGATTTCATATCATTCCAATCTTTAGGTTCAGCAACCGATTTCAATTTTGGTCAAAATCGGCTGCTGAACCTAGATCTCAAGATCCATCCGTCAGTTTTGGCCATCAGTTAGTTTCAGCCAAAATTGCCTGATGGACCTAGAGACCTCAGAATTATACGAAACCAGTTCCTATATATTCTTCTAATTCTCTTGATTGTACAAATGCTCTTAAACATCAATTTAACTCAATATATTGAGAACAATGATTTTTTAAACACGAATGTGTTCAAAAAACTAATTGAGATTTAAAAATCATTGATCTCAATATATTGGGTTAAATTGATATTTATGCATATGGATATAATCATAAGAACTAGATAAACTTATAATACCTAGTTTCATGTTATTTCGAGCACTCTAAGTCCATCAACCAATTTTGATAGATTGAACCTAAAGAGTTTCGGCCAAAATCGATTGATAAACCTAGAGACCTTGGAATAATGTGAAACCAATTCCTATGTGTTCGTCTAGTTCTCCTGATTGTAAAAATACTATAAAACATCAATTTGACCAAATATATTGAGAGTAGTGTTTTCTAAACATGAATTAGTTTTTCATATACATTCATGTTAAAAAAAATACTCCTCTCAATATATTAGGTTAAATTGATATTTGATAGCATTTTTACAATCAAGAGAACTAGAAGAACACATTGGAATTGATTTTATATCATTCCGAGGTCTCTAGGTCCATCAGCCGATTTTGGTCAAAACTTGTTTATGGACTTAGAGACCTCAGAATGATATAAAATCAATTCCTATGTGTTCGTCTAGTTCTCCTGATTTCAAAATTGCTATCAAATATTAATTTGACCAAATATATTAAGAGTAGTGATTTTTTAAACATGAATTGGTCAAAACCACCTAAAAAATAAATCGATTCGACTAGGTAAAAAAACCAGTCTACTGGGACAGTAACAGGGGAAAAATGGAAATAGGTATATGATTTTGTCATTTATGAACTACCCTACATGACTTAGTAATTTTTGAAACTTTACTTATGTGGTTCGGTAAAAAATCGTATATACTTTTCTATTGCATTTTTATGTTTTTTCCTTCTAGTTTTTTTCTTCTAGTAATTATGATAAGGTTTAGGAAACCAAACTAAATACTATTCTAGATGAGTTTAACCTAGTTTGGCAAGTTGTAGAATTTTAACCTAGTATCATTGCCTTGATTGGACAACTTTTTAATTATATACTTATTTTTTCTATTCATGGTCTGGTTAGTTAATATATTTAAACATATATGTAGTACCTCTCTTATATTAATGGATATATGCTTAATGATATGATAAGTTTTGTATCACCTCGGTTATACATGGAATAGTACCTCTATTGTATTAATTACATACTTGCTAAGTAATAAATCTTATGTTCATTAGGATATAATGTACATGAATAAAGATTGGATGTACAATAGATTAGATAATGGATTTATCCAAGATGAATATTTTGTTGGAGTCGAAAAATCTATGAACTTTACAAAGTGTCATCCAGAATGTATGGATGGTACCTGTAGATCCCGGTGATGGCCGACTAGAGGGGGTGAATATCTTGCAATTAAGGTTATAATAGATCTTGAGCTAATTCTAGCAGGGATTCAAGATTAGCCAAACAGAACAGTTAATAAAACACAACATAGACAAAAGTAAAGAGGTACAGAAATATATTTGGTTACAACCAAGGTGGTTGTAAATCTAAGGTAGATAAAAGCTCTAACAGAATCTCCTTCGGTGAAGGCGGAGAAGCCTCTTACAGGCACTTAAGCTCAGAAAAATGCTAAGAATTGAATTACAGAAGTTATGTATTCGTTATCCTTCTATTCCTAACTTTATGGACCTTTTTATAGCTGCTGGAAAATGTTATCCGCAATCTGAAGGTGCCTCCAAGTGGCTCTAAGATGCTGCCAAAGATAAAGTTTTATCTTCAGCTAACGGGCACTAAAGGCGCCTTCCCAGCGCGAGGACGACTCCAGCTTGTTGGAGGCACCTTCCACAAGGCAGATCAACCTCTTAGCTGATCTTCTTTACATGGGTGATGCTCCGTTTGTCCGGAGTTGAGCTCACCCAAACCCAACTCCGACCTTCTCCTTGAGCAGGTCCTTCTGTTCTGACTTCTCGTTCCTCAAACCATCGTGCGCATCCTTCTCGTCCGCCAGTATACTCTTCAGCGGCTTCTTGTCTCTCGGACACACCGAGCCCGTTGACTCGCTTCCCGTGCCATCCTTCTTGTTCCCTGCATCTTCTGCTCAACTTCTTGTGTTTCTAAGCTCCTACACACTTAGACACAAGGAAAATAAAATAACAGGACTTAACCTAACTTGGTTGATCACATCAAAATCAACTTGAGGCACCAACAGTGCCTTGTTACATTGTCCGTGTAATCATTCCAAATATAGAAATAAATCTTTCCGTGATGAGAATACTATGAAAGTACATCTATGTAAAAAAAGATCTGTTCCAAATTACTACAACTAGTACTGTGATGGGGAGCCTTATTTGTCTCACCGTATTGGAACTTCAGTTGCTTCATCTGACACAACTCCTTTAGGGGAATCATCATCTAATGAGAATGTAATGCAATCAATGGTTTATGTGTAGTTGATCATTCAAATATAAATAAAATACCAACACCTGAAGTTCAGTAATTGTATGACATGTTAAAGTCTAGAGAAAGAAAAGTGTGAGAAGGGATTCCATCTGGTCATTCCTAATTATCAGCTACCAAGGTTATTGAACATCAAGGCATAGCATCATTTTTCATAAAGATGTTATGATGGCATATGTCAATTGATATCAAAGTTGCTTCCTTATAATAACATTGTGTCTAATAGCTTTTACAATACAAAAAACTTGGTGAGGGGTTTAGGTTTGCCTATAGAGAAGATTAATTGTTGCATTAACAATTGTATGATATTATTGGAATGAAGATAGTAAACTAATTGAATCCAAAATCTATACTTGCCCTTGTTATAAGCGCATACCAAGGAAGGAAAAGATTGCAAGGAAAGTTGTATATTATTTCTCGTTAACTGCTAGACTTCAACGCTTGTATGTGTAGAGGATGCAATCATGTTTTTATGTGTATATCAAAGAGTTTAAGTTAGGTTTCATGTGGATTTGATGTGTGTTTAAGTCATGCAGGACTTGGAGAACACATGGAGATCTCATCCAAGGGCTCGGTCCTTGAATCAGTGAAGGATGGAGCATCCGAGGGACCGCCGGACGTGGAGCAACGGAGTGGAGCCAAGGAAGCAGACTTCGAGGGCAGAGTGAAGGATGGCATGGAGACAAGCTATGGGCTTGTATGCATCCGAGGGACGAAGCCAAAGGAAGAGAGCTTCAAAGGGCGACTCCGGAGAGATGAGAGGAGTGAATTGTAAGGGTACCTATTACTAGTCGACTGGTCCTGGTTTGTGAGGCGAGAATAAAACTCACAGAAAGATTGGTCGAGTGCAACAGTCGCCTGGACCAGTCTACTAATCCTGAGATCAGTCGACTAGTCACTAGCCGTTGGTGATGATTTGGCTAGACGTTACACAGAATCCACGATTCTATGACTAGCCATTGTGAGGCACCAGTTAACTGATGTCTCCATCAGTCAACTGGTGTCGGGCTGATGATACACCCACAAGTGTATGATAAATATTGAAGTAATATAAAAATTATCGTATCCACATGGAATTGAATTCTAAGCACTAGCAAGTGTGCTCACGTAGAGTAGCTAGATTAAGCGTTGAGTTTTGACAAAAGTTAGCTAAACTAGGGAAAACCAATAAGTAAGAAAACTAAGGAAAGACCAAATTCTAAAGATGTGTCTTAAGTGTGGCTTTCATTGTTTAGAATGATTGATACAATATTATTGGTTAATTCCTAATTTCCATTCCTAAATAAACCCGCCACACGCCCGTGTGAGTAGTACACGGCCTCTCAGGGTTTCGATCTGGAAATTTCACACGACCGTGTGAGGATCACACAGCCATGCAGGGTTTCGATTGGGAACTTTGTAAGGACTCAGGTTACACGACCGTGTGCAAGTCACGCGGTCATGCAGCGTTCTGATCGGGAAAAGCCATACGGTCGTGTGAGGATCACACGACCATGCAAGGTTTGATTCGGGTGACTCTTGAAGACAAGTAACTTCCATAGCTCCGAACTCCTCTAAATACGCTCCAAAATGTCTGAAAAATGCTCTGAATATGTTCCTGCATGTAAAAATCACAAAACAACAGCTCTCCGAACAAATAGGTGTAATTATGATGAAATCAACATAAAAGGAAGTGAAATGACGCAAATCATACACAAGAATATCGAAGTGATGTGAAATAATGATACATAATAATAGGTACAATCTACGCACATCAGCTGAGTGAAGATTTCAGATTCACTCTCTCCTCCTATTTAAGGAGGACTTTTAGGGGAGAAGCCTTTAATGCTTCATTGCATATCTTTGTAATTCTATTGCCTTCCTTCTTCCTCCTCATTCGCTCTCTATTGTAAAGAGGAAGAAGGATCCTTGTAAGGGGTTTGTTTCACCGAGAAGAAGCGCCTTCATAGTGGACGATAGTGCGATCGCGTGGACCCTTGGATTAGCTAGTCACCTCCGCTGGAGGTAGATACCAAGTAAAGGGAAGTTGTTAGCATTGTTCTTATCATCTTCTATTTAGTTTGTAGTTTGCATTTCTGCTTGCGCTAACCTATTAGGAAGATAAAGAACCAATCATACAATCCTAACAGTATGCATCTACTACAATAGCAAACCACATGAGGTGGCATCATGAGCATGTGCAAGAATGAGTATAATGTGTCATCCTTGTGACTCTCCTACATGGAAACATCTTGATACAATATTTTTCTTCTTTACAATGGAACCACGTAATGTGAGACTGAGATTTTCTACAAATGGATTTCGACCATTTGGTAAATCAGGATAGCAATATTCATTTTGGCCAGTTATATTAACACCTTACAACTTATCGCCATAGATGTGTATAAAAGATGAATTAATATTCCTTGCTGTACTTATTCCAGGTCAACGAATCTGAAAGAGAAGATAGATATTTTCTTACAATCTCTGATTGCCAAGTTAAATAAATTATGGAATGTAGGGCCAGTGACTTATGATGTTACAAGTAAAACTAATTTTAGATTGCATACTGCATTATTATTGACGATTAGTGATTTTCTAGCATACTTAATATTGTCGGGATGGAGCACGACTGGTAAATTAGCATGCCCACACTGCATGACAGAGTCTGATGCATTTTTATTACCTTGCAATGGGAAGGTATCTTGGTTTGATAATCAGCATAAATTTTTACTAGTTGATCACATTTTTAGGCGAAATAAGAAATTTTTCATTAAGAATATTGTAGTTAGAAAACTTCCTCCAACAATCAAGTCAGGTGAAGAAATTCTTGAACAAATAGGCAGCTATGGATTTCTACCCTGTATCTGAGACTAATTCTGATGAGATAAATAAATACATAGTTATGTAGTGCAAGTGTGGTTGAAAGAAAAAGAGCATTTTTGGAGAGCTGTCATATTTGAAGTATTTACTCATTCGTCATAATTTAGATATGATGCACATTGAGAAAATTTTCTTTGATAATATTTTTAACATTGTGATGAATATGCTTGAAAGAACTAAAGACACTATAAAATCACATGAGGAATTAGAACAACTAGTCAATAGACTAGAGTTGTATCAGGATGAAACAACCAATAAATTTCTAAAGCAAGGCTTGTTATACATTGTTATACATTGGACAAAGATGGTAAGCAAACTTTATATAGTTGGTTGAAAGAAATTAAATTCCGAGATAGCTCTGCCTCGAATATGGCTTAATGCGTGGATATGAATAGGTTAAAGATGTTTAGAATGAAAAGTCATGACTGTCATGTATTCATGCAAAGACTTATTCTAGTACTTTCCATGATATACTTCCTCAAAATGTTTGCAAAAAAAAAAGGTAGATCCGCTACCTTAGTGGCCCCCTAGTGCCAGCCCCATGGATATGGATGGAGGTAAATATAGGTACAAAAATGTTAGACGCATGGTGGGTGGGGTAAATCCCAGGTTGTTAGTTCCTGAGAATCGACCGCTGGCCATTATGCAGAGATGTCATGCGCCCACCGTCTGTGTTATGCCCTGGGGGCTTTCTCAAAATTTTTGCAAGCACTCATAGAATTGAATCTAATTTTTAGACATTTGACAGTGAGGTGTATCATGATGGATGATATGCTTCAGCTAGAAATAGATATTACTCTCATACTATATAAGTTAGAGCACATATTTCCACCCAATTTTTTTTTTATTCAATGGAATATATATCAGTACATTTACCATACGAGGCATGAATAGTTGGTCTTGTGCAGTACAGATGGATGTATCTATTTGAGTGGGTTTTGAAGAAATTAAAAATAATATTTGTAACAAAGCAAGAGTTGAGGGGTTAATATGTAATACTTATCTGGTTGATGAAGCATCTTCTTTTTGCTCATATTATTTTGTTGATAATGTGAAAAATAAGGCATCACAAGTGTCCTAAAAATTTTGATGATACTCCTCAGCTGATAGACTCATTGATGTTTTCTATTTTCAAGTTTCATAGAATGTCAATGAGTGCATTGCTTTCTAGATGGTTAACTCAAGAAGAATACCATAGTACAAGAACATATATACTCTTAAACTGTGATAAGGTTAAAACATACATATAGTAAGTTGACTTCTCCAATTAAACATTTATCCCCCGTTCAAATTGTTTGGTTGATATCCAAATTGTCTTGAAATTACCTTACTTTTCAGCTTGTACGAACATCAACTACAAGTACAAAATCCATCAATTTGTGCAATTGAGATAGCTAAAAAGTTAGAGACAGAATTTATATTATAGTTTCAAATCTATGTAAGTTAGAGAATAATTTTAATTTCTTACACCCATATTAAATTATCTGAGGCTTAATTTAAAACATAACTATTGTTATAGGTGACCGATTGGAGAATATCTAATGTTCAAGATCTTAGGATAATCAATCTTGCATCTGGACCTCTCTGTAAGATAATAGTGTTCTCTGGATACTATGTTAATGGCTTTAAATTTCATGTGACATAAAGGGATTCACATAGACTAACTTTCAATTCAGGTGTTTGTGTGAAAGGATCAATCAACAATAATAATTCTGAGTTTGATTATTATGGGAGACTTGAAGAAATCATAGAGGTTGAATAACCTACCTTACCCATCAAAAGATATGTGTTATTCAAATATTCTTGGTATGATCTGACTCCAAGAACAGGTACCAGAATACATATAAGGTACAATTTAGTTGAGGTAAATGCAAACAAAAGCTTCAATAAGTATGAACTTTTCATTTTCACGGTACAAGCGGGGCAGAGTTTCTATCTTGAATATCCCACGAAAAGAATAAGAGCTAGTGAATGGTTAGCAGTTTTCCGAACAAAATCTCGCTCTACCATAGAAATGTCGAACACTATCACAACCCAAAATTATGATGCATTTCAAAATGATACAGTGGAGATACATTGAGTAGATTCCCAGATTCAATCAACATCTCAATACTTATAGATGTTAATGTATCTTATGAGGAGATAGATGATGGAGAGATATCCATCAGTTAGGAGTTTATTGAACTAATAGAGTCTAGCAAAGAGGACCTAAAAAATGTTAATGTAATGATTAAGATTCTTATATCTCACTAGTTATACTCTATTATTCATTAATGTTAAGGTAAATTTTTGTTTAGATCTAAATCTTCCTAGTTCTATCACAATAAATGCATATATGTTATAATATAATTGTGCAAATATAGGCATGTCGAACACTCTGGCCACTACTCCACCTAGTGGCCAGAGTGTTTTGCGGATTATTGGGGGTTGGTAAGTATTGATGTTATTAGTTTTATTCACTGCATCTATTTTTATTTTAACATATTTCTAATATTTTTTTTGTTTAATACAGTTTTATCCCAAATAGGTATAGAGTAGTTGCGTACATCACATTCAAATTTAAAGAACGATTTAGCCCTGCTGGTATTACATGGAAGCGGGTAGACCAGGATATGAAGCAATTTTATTATGATGAGTTTTTGGTAAGCAATATTAATTATCATAATTTTTTATATTTTTTATAATAATTTGTCAACATATTATTGCAGAAAAGATATACATGGGAGCCAAGGCACGAGGCAAAATTTTATGCCACCTGAAGCGCAGCTTGTGCCAAACTCTATAAAGACATACTATATAAAGAAAAACAAAAGGGAATAAAGTCATCATATGTACCTGAGGACATTTGGGATGCATGGAGAGCTATCTGGGCTATAGGCAGATGGTAGGAAAATGCAATGACAACTTGAGCTAATAGAAAGAGTGAGCTAGCTGGCCCAAATACCGGATCCACAAAGCATACCGTTGGATCTCGATCAATCGTCGAGCATACCTTAGACTTGGTGAGTTTACAATTAATAAATTATATAAGAATTATGTGATTATAAATGAATTCTAATATTTGGAAATAATTTCATTCTTTAATATTCAGGAATAGGAGCTACAACGACCTCTTACTTGTTAGGAGATATTTACCAAGACACACAAGTCAAAAGATGGCAACTTTATAGATCGTCGATCATCGCCATTAGATGTAAGAATATACACTTGAATATCTTTAACTGTTAACAATGATTGCCTTTTTCAATAAATATCTAATACAAATATTTTTTTTTAAATGTAAATAGGAAGAAATTTCTACTAGGGTTGCACAGGCATCTCAGCCTAGTATAGCAACAGGTGAGGGGCAGACTTTATCCACCGACCAAATAAATGATATTTATTATGATGTGGTCGATGGAAGGAAAAAGACCTCCACCCTCTATGGTCTTGGGCCCCAGGCGAGGGGTCATCCCAGCACATTGATACAAATCCGCAAGTGTACGGAAACGTCATCAGTAATATAAAAGATTATTGTATCCACAAGAACTATTGATTAAGCACTAGTTGATTTCTCACGGTAAATTATCTAGACAAACGAAGGGTGGTTCACGAACAAGAGAGAGAGAGAGAGAGAGAGAGAGAGAGAGAGAAGTGAGAGGAAAAGAGAAGAGAAATGCTTAGTAATGTGTCGTCGGTCTTCTAGGTTAGAATTCTTGCTCCGGAGGTGGATGGATTGGCAAAGATGAAAGCTCTAGGGTTTCCCCCTAAGGGGAGAACCCTTCCCCAAGGAGAGGGACAAAGTCTCAAACCCAAGATGAGTCAAAGAATAAGGTTCTTGACCCTTTTATACCTCCTCCAAACTGCCCAGATTAGCCAAGTTTATAGGGGTCTACCAAAATGGGGGTTTCACCCCTTAAACCTGATTTTCTCATATTTTACCCTGAACCAAAGTTGTAGCCCTTGAAGTTATCTACAATCTGATAGTTGGATTGAGCAGTAACTACAACTGAGCCGAAAGTTATGATGGTTCAGATTTTGGTCTGCAGTTTGGGTGGAGGATCTGATGCAGCTGTGGCTGGGAGGCACGTCCTTGTTTTCTCTCTATTGAACCTGAAGTAAAGTTGTATATCTTGAAGTTAACTATGTTTCAATATAAAGAATAGCTTGTAACTCCAACTGAGCACAAAGTTATGCTCGTTTTACTTTTGGTCTACAATCTGTCTAGAATTCAACACAACCTTGTTTTTACTCGTCATGACCTTTATTTCTCCGCCACACGGTCGTGGCATGCTTGCCCTAGGACGTAGAGGCACGGCCATGTGAAACGACACGACCAGACCTTAGATGGTCTCTAAAAAAATGGCACGGCCAGGAATTTATTTGCCTTTGGAGATTTGGCACGGCTATGCTTTGATGTTGCACTAGAGAAGCACACAACCATATATGGTTTCACACAGTCTGGCTCTGGTGGGGGGTACGGCCGAAGCCTACTTTGCTTCGAAAATGGGCACACAACCGTGTGGTTTCACACGGCCTGGTTACTGGTCTTTCTCTATATTCGCTCTAATGTGTGTATTTGCTTCATTTTCACTCCAAATGGCGTCCTATCAATAAAAACAAGCAAAAAGCAGATTTTTGAACAAATATAATGAAAGTATGACATAATAATAGAATAGGGTGCAATAAACATAGATTATATGTATGAAATATAAGTAGATGTATGTTAAAGAATATATAAAAGTGTATATAATCTAAATACATCAGTTAGTCATCATGCTTGATTTGCAAGACCACTTAGATAGGGTTGTACTATAAGTACATCTCACAAGGAACCTAAGAGAATTTGATTTTTCTATTGAGAAACATAGCAATTAAATGAGATATTTGGAGAATGTTATTGGTTCAATATGTTTATTATGATACATCAAATTGAGATAATAGACATCGAATTAATGAATCATGTAAATGACCAACTATGTAGAAGATATGTGTATATGTCATGTGCACATAATCTATTGATCATAAGTGAATTTTTTCATATAAAATGAGTTTTAAAATATTTTTGAAACCTAGGAAAATACTGGAATGTTATAAATTTGTAGTTGAAACACTAGAGATTTCAAAGATTTTTAGTTTTGTAGCAAGCTATGAAAATAAAATATATTTTCATATAGAAAATTTTATTGTATTTTTATTTGATGTATTATGATATGAAAAGCGTGTCCATAGTGTTTTATGAATTTTAGACACTTTTAAATTTTTATGTAATTTCAAATTTTCATAATGGTTGTCCACTAGGTGACAATGAGTCAACTGAATGGCTCATTCAACTGGTTGAAGTTAGACTTAATACATTGTACCATTTTAATTTCAGCTGAGATTGTTTAAAATTGTAACATTATTCAACCTCCCTCTTTATGAATTAAAAGATAAACTATTGCCCCGAGCTAAATCAAACCTCCAAGGTTCAAATATCAACTGTAACTTATTGAAGGGATTTTTTTTTTCTAGTGGAACGATAAACTTAAGAATGCTAACCGCTTGAATAGACATCCACGAGCACTTTCCTATTTATCCCGATAGTCGGTGAAAAACTTCCATGAGATTGAATCAGTTATCTTCAGGATTAATTGAAGAGCTGGATACCTGAATATCAAAAAAAGAGAAATCATTGCCCCCAGACAATGGTACAATGGCAAGACGCTCAAGTAGTTTCTCAAGCATCTAAGATTCGAATCTCAACACCCATGAATACAATTCGAATCTCAGCTACGGTGTACTATGAGACATTTTTCTCTAGATTTGCCGGGTGGCAAGTTTGTGGGACCGGACTGTCTAACATGTATAACTAGTTACCTAAATACTTGAATTATAAAAAAAAATACTATTGATGCAATTTTGATTTTTTTTATTTATTTATTTTTAAAGGGGAAAATGGTTGAAATTAGGAGATAGTGTGCAATGTTACACTTTTCATCTAAAGTTCAAATAAATAATTTAAGGGGAGGTGAACCTCTCTTAGAAGTAAAAATCAAGTGAAAATTAAAGTTATGGGGAGGAATATGACTTAGTTTCAAGATAACACAAAGAACCTTAGTGATACATTAAGTGGAGAGGTAGTGTTCAAGGATGATTTTTTTTCTTAATTAGATATCTAATCTTGGAAAATTACAATTTGTATCACGATGAGTCAAGGTTAACTCTTGATACTTAGTTTTGATTTTACAAGAGACACTTATTCTAATTCTTTAAGGCTACCTTGATCAATTCAAATTGAAATCACAAAGGCTAAAGATTGAGCATTGGGCTTACCTTCTAAGGAGTGAAATAAATTGACCTTCTGAGCGAGAGACATAGCATCTTGATGCTTGTGACACCACAATAGGTGATTTATTTTTGGGTAAAAATTAAAAGGGCACCTATTTTTTTCTAATTAAAAGGGCATCTCATTTTGATTTTTTTTTAATCAACAGACTGTTCCACCCACTAACTCCTTCTGTAAAATGATAGAGTTATCACATGCGTTAAATACAATGTTAGATGGACTTGACATGTTTAATAATATTTATATTGTAGCAGTTATAGTTTTATAATTGCTATACATATTATAGTAGTTATGACTTCATAGCTACTACAATGCGATTCAACTCATTATGTAGGATCGTAAAACGCGATAGAGGGAGGTGAATATCGCGATAGAAAAATCTTCGAATTTACAAAAATAAGTACGCAGCGGAAGTAAGAAATAAACAGAAAGAAAAGTAACACAGTTGTTTTTACTTGCTTTGGAGTCTTGTAACGGCTCCTACTGCAAGGCACACAGCCCTTGACTGTTTACTTTGGGCAATTACTATGAGTTCGCAAAGTATTACAATTTAAGAGTACAGAGATTGAACAATTTAAGTACAGCAAAAATAAAGTTATACCTACTCCAAAAAAAATAGCAAAGCTTTTGCGTCGAGTCGTCGGAGTAGCGTCGGAGCGTATCGGAGCGTATTGGAGCAGCGCGGAGCGAGCACTTGAATTATTATTGATGATTTGTGAAAGACAGCTTCGGCTGCCTTTTATAGCTCGAAGAAGACATCTGGAGGGCGCCCTCAAGGCCTTGAGGGTGCCTCCACCTGGCGCCGAAGAATTCGTTCGTCATCCTTGCTGAGTCTAATTTTATTGTCTCGAGGGCGCCCTCAAGGCCTTAAGGGCGCCTTCCCGCTCCCATGAGGTCAACCGGCCGATCAAACCTTCATCCACCGAGGCTTGTCTGCTGGAGGGCGCCTTCATCCCTTGAGGGCGCCTTCCCGCCTTGCTGAGGGTGCCCTCAGCAGCTGAGGGCGCCTTCATTTCGCTGTGTAGTAAAATCTGACCGAAGGTTTTATATTCAATTTTTTTTCCTACAAAACTTGTTAGCACAGATAATAATAATGTAGAAAAAAATCTTTACAGCTAGTACTGTCTTGGTTCTAAATTTCAGGTTCCAATCGAAACCCTAGGTCGAACCGATGCCTACTGTTCCCTCTTTAGGGAATGCATGCTCACCTACTCCACTAAAGAGAAATTACCTTTTGCCAACCGGCACCTCCGGTTGAACTTTTGCTCGGCCTCTGAAGACCCAAAACTCGACGACGTCCAAACTCGACCCATCTCGACTTCTGTCCGTTGTCCCTGCTTGGCAAAGTCTTCTGCTCGGCTTCACTCACCAAGACTTCTTGCTCGACCTAACAGGTCAAGACTTCTGCCTAGCTTACTTAGGACTTTTCTTCACCTAGGGTTACCACCCCTAGGACCTAGGATTACCTCCCCCTATGGTTTTTCACCTACCTAAGAAAACTTAGGACTTTCCCTGCACACTTTACCAACATATTAGTACATAAAACAAGCTTAACTTTGAACCCTTTGCCATTTATCAAAACAAAGTTTGATCCTGGTGCTTCTTGCACCAACAATCTCCCCTTTTTGATTTATGGCAACCCTAGTTCAAAGTTAAGCAAAAAAATAAACCATGGAAATTTAAAACAGAAATTTCTAAGTCTCCCCCTTAATCAATTACTTTCTCCCCTTTAACAGTTATCTTGAGTCTTAGCTTTCAAGAGTTAACTTTAAAAAGAAATTTAGTTTAAATGTTAACTTTGAAAAATCATTTTAAAACTTTAACTTTGAACTTTCATTCTCTCCCCCTTTGCCATATATCAAAAACAATTATTAAGTATAGGGTAGTATCAGAGCAATGAACTTAAAAGCATACTTAATGAAGAAGAAAAATAAGGCACCTACTTAGAGTCCAAGCATGAACAAGGTTTTAAAAATAAAACACTCAACTCATTTTTTTAAAAAAAAATTAAGTATACAAGTGTTAAAATCTTAGGCATCTGTCTAACCCTTTTGGATACTTACTAGCTTTTATAAACAGTAGCTTTCAAGTGGGCTAGTCAAGTTAAGTAAAATAAATCAACTAAAATGAGTTGGGTTACTTGATTTGATTAATTTCAAATTGTATTTATATCGCCCCCAACTTATGATGATACATTGATTTAAAGCATCTTAAGTCTAGGGCATGGTCCTAAGCATCTGAAATCAGTCTAGGTTGTCAATCAGGTTAGCCCTAATGTGTTTGTGAGATGCTGGCTTCTAAGTCTATAGGAGCATGCAATATAAGGTAAGTCCTAGGCTAAGTCCAAAACATGAAAAACTCTTAGTTTTTTTTTAAGGGGGTATTTTGAAGTATAAAACTAAAAATAAAATGAAATTTTAAAATAAGGGAAGGAGTTTTGAAAATAGATTCTAAGAAAATTTCTAATTAAATTAAAAAGAATCTATTCTATTAAGCATATTGTTAAATGAAATGTAAGAAAAATTTAAATCTAAGATGTGCAAGTCTAAGATGTGCAAGCAAGAACATGACTCAAAGTGCATAGAATGAGTACAAGTCTGATGCGATGAATAAAGGTACAGATATGATAGACTAGTCTAAGTATCAGGTCCAGAGGATGGAGGGGCTCGATATAGGGCCTGAAGGATAGCCTGCATCTGCTGATCTGATCGTGTAGA
>JBAMIE010082052.1:0-17161 GCA_037177295.1 Kaempferia parviflora
GAATCTTGATACCATAACCCAGGATAAAATAGATACCAATACCAATATTTTCCCATTGTAAAGGACTGAATGGGTAGAACATGAAGCCATACACAGCCTAGCACAAGGTCGAATAATAATTTCCAGTTGTTAGGCTAGTCTTTTGTTCAACTGCTAGCTATATATCCATTTGAGCCAGGCATACCAGATGAGTTCAATATCCTAACATCTAATGATAATGAATATGTCCAATTCAATTCTAAGTCTATTAATACAATAACTGTCCATGCAACAAGAGCATGAGGTGGGCATTTTTCCTCCTCTTTCCTCAAAGGAAAAAAATGTGAGAACTTGATATTCCTGACAAAAAATTGGTGGATAAAAAATATACCTTAAAATGACTCCATTCAGTCTGTTGTCCGGATTTGTAAGGAAGAGGGTTATCACTAGAAAAGGCAAGTTTCGCAGTAGAGAGATAAAGGACTCCCATTATTGGGCCAGCTGATGTTGATAGGTAGCAAGCAAAAGAATCTATAAGTTGCTCATCAGGAAATGCATCAAAAGTTTGTCGGAAAATTTTTTCATAACCGCCTTCTGCTATAACTTTGGTACCCTGAGCAAGTCTTCCCATAGCTGCTTCAACTAAGCTAGGTCCTGTTTTCACTGGATGGAGAATGATCATGTTTTAGTGCAAATAGCAAGTTGAGAATTTATACAATTAATCATAGAGATGGTTTCCTTGTCAGTAAAAGGTAGAATAAAGGCCATTTATAACTGAAGAAAACACATAACCTATTCAATACGTAGGTGAAAACAACAGGTATACCAATATAATGTTGGTGCTACTAATATGGTATGACACAAACTCTTTGCAATGATACATTTCTTGAGTTTCAGGATCCATTTTTTTTTTTTTTTTGTCTCGAATGCCTTCCAAAGAATCTGTTATTATTCATGAAGTCGCAAGCTTTTGAAAACTAACAAGGAAGAAAAGAAACTGAAACATTTTGTTAGGTGCAAGTAAACAGAATCACTCTACTAGCATAAACTTCGAAAGTTAAAATTGATGAAGTCAGCCTATGAAGAGAAAATAATGCTATCTCCTTCCTAAGTTTTTACTCTTTCCTAAATTCAACTATACGAGTTCATGGGGCCATCATTATATCATATACAGAATGGGATGTGGTCTTCTTTGTCAATTAGCGCTACATGGGATTCCAAGAATGTAATAGGATGACACTATGACTAAGATTAAAGTTCATGCAGAGCAATTTGTTTCGCCATATAATAAATTCTCCATGTCAATATTCAATCTAACCTCCCAATTTAAATCCCTCCTCGTAAAGCCACTCAAGCATCTACACTATTGAATTGTTCCAATAAAAAAACCAAGTGAACTACGGTCAAAAAAAGAGAAACTGAAGTTGTTCATCAAATATTCAATTGTCTTTGATATGCGATTGAACCACTGAATTGCAGAAGAATAAAAAAGAACTTACTATTTGAGCATGCTATCGATTTATACATTATTGTGAATGTTAGTAAGCAACAGACATATCTTAGTATACAGTGTATATATGAACTTCCATGTTTGAAGTAGGAGAAGATATTCACAGAAAAACGTTGAACTATGATAACAATGCATAAGCAGCTGCACTTCAATAGTATAGAATTTCCAAAAAAGACATATGTGCTACATGCCATTGCCTAATTTATATGATATAATTCTGACAAACCGAACAAAAACAATCACCAGCCATACAACAATCTGTTGTGTATGTATATAAACTTCTTTGAAACACAATTTCAAAATTAAGACTTGCAGTACAAAGTTTTGAGATATTTGAGTGTGGCATCAAACTTGCAAAGAAATGCATCTACCGAAAACCATCACTAGAGATGAATGCAAGAGAAACTTTAATTAGAGAATTTGTCCATGGAGGTAAGATAGGGGTGAAATTGGGTTGAGTCAGGTTAGCTTTTGACCAACATAAAAAACCAACCTAAGTCTTCCAAGTCAAGAAAAATTGATTCCAAATCAAGGCTCGACTTGAGTATGGGAAGCTATTGACCGCTAAATCAGACTCAATTGAACTGAGTTGGTTATCAGATTTATGAACGCTCAATGATAAGGTTAGTGGCAATATCAATTAAGTTAAATGAGTTGCAACTAGGAGATAATGTGATTTTAAGGAACAGAAGATATGAAAGTGTAGAAACATTGAAATTTAATGGTGCCTCTTAGAGTCATGATAGGAAGAAGTAAATAAATTACGACTATCATATCGCTAAACATAGATTTATAGGTTTTTTATTGGAGTAAATTACTCCATGAATAGGTGATTTATTAAATGTATTTATATTTTAGATAAGTTATATTTTATAATTAAATGTGAATTCTTTGACTTAATTGATCATTTAGACTAGGTACCCAAAATCCACTTGAGATCCAAATTTGAAAAGGCTAGATAAATCTGAAAACACTATCTTGTCGCACCAAATAGGGCAACAACTATATAAAGCTGAAAACGGTATAAAATCACCACAAACACATCCACATTAATCACCAACCTCTATATAATCAATCCACTTACAACTCCTTGAGCTATAACTCCTAAACGTTAGTACAACCCTCTCCACAACTCAAGGAATCAACTAGGTGGTTAGCATAGCGAATAGAAGTATTTCAATTTTTCCATGTGGTGGGGGATCCTATTATCTATTATTCAACCACTAGGGATCAAGCAAGCTCTCAATGTCTAGCTATATATTCAGATCAGTACAATAGTTGAACAAGAAGGATATGGCATGGAAAATCTCTCAGGAAAATAAAATTTTCCTCAACAAGGAACATCCAGACCCACCCCCTTTTTCCCACTGCTTCAATAGGACTTACAACGATGATAACATTTATCATTTTAGGACTACTAATGTACGATATACAAGTATCACCACTTGAATCACCCTTTGCTTTAATGCACCGTAATGGGTTTCCTATTCAATAAAGGAGACCTCACAGTAAAGATAAGGATTTTACCTTTGAAACACATTCTAACTTTGAGACACATTTAATTTGCTACTGTTGTAGACCAATCACCAATCAGTAAATATGCACATCTATACATCTATATGGGTGTATATGTAAAATATGTTACTGATTAACAAGGGGGCCAACCTAGGGTTCAAGGTTGGAAATAATTTCACTCCTCAACATTATTTCAGATTTACCATCTTTTTTAATAAATGTGAGAGTCAGTCTCCACTATGCTTCATGTTCAGCAATGAAGCCTTCCATGTATCTTTCGCCATCCTACTCTTCTTTGTAGCTATGTTTGTCACTGATCTATTCTACTCAATTGACTTTTACTCAATCAAAAGCATTAGTTGTGGAGTCTTTCCCTCATCTGCATGTCACTTGTGGATCTAGTGGCATCAATCACATGCAGATCAAACACCACTAGATCCTGCATCACCATGATAGGTATTGACAGCTTGAACACCTCATCTGACTGTCAAGTGAAGTCTCAACTAAAATCTCTAAAGATGGCATTTGCTCGTTATTCAATTTTGTGTCAATGATCTCGTGAGACAAAATAGTAAGCGAAGCCCCCCGTCTTCATCGTGTGTTCATCTCCTGGCCATGACAGAAAATTTCCCACTATAGCTTAGTTTGATACTTTCTCTCTGTCAACTCAGTCTAGTTTTACTATTATTGATCTAGTAGAGGAGTACCCCCAAGGCTCCTCCGGCTCTGGTCTATTGTTAGTACTTCATGTCAGCTAGTTAACTCATTTGCCCATGGTAGTACCCCCTACTATTTGTATATTCCATATTGTTGGGTTGTCTCCTTGAATCCTCACTCAGGAACCTTTGCATATATCACCAGTAGCATATCCTCTTTCTTTGTTCACACCTTCCCACGTCCTATCAATGCGATGATAGTCAATTGGTGTCCGTCTTTGGAGATATTTCCTTTTTATCTATGGTACATTAATCTTTTATGTTTTATATCCCTCCACTTTGTTGTCTATCAAAAGCTTAATATATTAATGAATTATTCAATCATTTTTGGCACCATTTTTATTTTGATTCAGGATTTGAGGAGAGACAAGGTAATTAAGGGCATCCACAATCTTTGAGAGCTCCTTCGTTGTCACATCCACACCACATCAAAAGTAAAAAACCTCACACATCTCTCCTCTGTCAAAAAAATCTCTCAACAACTCGTTCATACATCCCACACTTTTCATTATATATATATTTCTCATCTCTCATTTATATTTTACATTATATATAATTAAATTTTTATAAAATTTAAATCCATAAATTACTAACATGGAATACGTCAATACCATTAATAATTTTTTTAAAAAATTACATAAATATTATATTACATCAAATAAAAAGACATAAACTATAATAATATATAAAAATAAACTGAAACACATCTACTCCCGGCCATGTCTCTGTTTAATTTTTTCAACCATTTTCTCAAGTATCCGAAGTTGTCCTGGTGTCATCTCACTAGTATCCTTCATAAGAATTTCATAATCCTTATGAAAGATCTCGACTTCTCGCAAAGTCATTTTTTGCATTTGATATTCTGTAATATCTTGTCATTCTTTGACGATGCTTTGTTCCATCTCCCTGCCTTTTGCCCTATCGGACAAATGCGGCTTAAGAGTCATCCACATCAACACTCGTATCTGGATTTGGATTTGATGTTGAAGTGTTCCCCCTTGATTCGAATATCCTTGCGTTCTTGTTAGAGGAATGATCAACTGATTGTGGAGCATATTTCTCATAATCTTTGAGAACCCTCCACACATACATATACTTGAAATCTTTGTTATTATTGTTGGCTTTCCACATATTCAGTGTGTCCTCTAACACATTCTCGTCACTCCAACCGCTTTAACGATGAGTATAAAAATTATTATAGGTTGCAGAAAATTCATTTACCATCAACGCAAACTTATAATAATGTAATTTTAGCACCTGATAGCTTCTCTTCATAGTTCCAATGGGTTGATGCTTGTTGTAGTAATCAGCTATACGTTTCTAAAAAGCTTGATCCTTCTAGTCATTACCAATGACTGCGTCGGTGATGATAGTTGTCCATGACTTTGCAAGGACCACGTCTTCATCGAGAGACCAAAATCTTCATTTTGAATCATCTTTCTCCGGTTCAACCTCATGCTCTTCTTGTGATGAGTATGGTGGCCACTGAGTTGTTGGAACACATGATGGCGTTAGAAGTTCTTTGTCGCTGATAGATGGGTCGACAGTAGCTCTTCTTGATTCATTCGAAAACATGACTAATGCTTGAGGATGAGTAAATACGTAAGGCAGAGAAGAGATCCCAAATTAGTTGCCCATAGCTGATCAATCTTGGGTGGATACATACTAAATGGAGCTGGGGGCGGTGTTACTCGAATTCGGCAAAAAATTTTGAGAACTTTGGGAATTTGGGAAATTTAGAAGATATTGTGGAACATATGAAATATTTTGAAAATTTGGACGGCATTGTGTGTGAGAGAAAAAAATGAGGATATTGGACATTTAGATGAATGCGAGTATTTTGAGAAGATATATTCTCTTCCGCATTTAAAGAATTCAAAAGATTTGTAGAAAAAGTATTGAAATTTTCATCCATCTCGAATACACGACAAAAGAAATAGAGAATGAAGAGATAAATGAAAAAATAAGAATTGGAGATGTATTAAAATATTAAAAAATAGCGAATCTTCTTTTTTGTTTTTTTACAAATATTAACAAAAATTAAAAAAAAAATACTACGACGGAGAGGCTCCGTAGTTTAAGGGACAGAGCTCCGTCCCACTATGGGATGCTCTAATGTCAAGAATGAGCCTCATGGACTTTACTAGCTCGATGTGCCACTATTGTCTTCAACTCTCTTAACTATAGCATTGTCCCTCTCGTTTTATAGTCATCTTGGTCATCCATCTTTAAATTCGAGATAGATGATTCCTAATCCATTTAATCTTCAAATTTTTGAATGCAACCCTTGTAATTAGGTAAATATAGTAAGTCATGTTTAAAGTTAAAGTATAGTAAGTTCTCTAGACTTTAGCAATGTTCATAAGCACACTTCTATACCCTTTAGTTCATTCAAATGTTTAAAGTTTAAGACAAGTTAATTCTACCTATAGTTTCTAATACTTCTGCACTATTTTTAAAAATTATTCTCAACTGACCTAGTATTTTCTAATGAAAAATTGTTCTGAATTGTTCTCTATTTTTTATTAGATTTTTTCTATTCTCATGTTTTTCAATTATGTTTACCGAATAATAATGTTCTTCATCATTCCTTATGTTTATATACACCTCAGTAAAATGATGTAGCAAAATAAAAAAACTAACTACATATTCTCTTTCTTCCTGGGGTGATTGTATTCTCACTGCATATTATCTTATCTATTGTATATCATCCACTGCTTTCTATGGTTAAATTACTTTCACTATCTTCTTTGTTTTACATTAGATACTATGTATTGTCTTCTACCATGGATCTTTGGATGCATTAACTTTGTTCACCTAATATCCCTCGGTTATTATAAGTTATCTTATCGTGGTTACTTTCTTGAGACATGTCATGCCTTTAGTTGTATTAGTGTACCTTTTTCAAATCCCCATTGTTTTCCATTACTTCATCTCTAGATGAGTCTATACAGGAAGTTTTCTCAGTTTCTACTTTAGTATCCTTTCCTATCCCGCCCCACCACTAGTAGACCTCTCCCCACTATTTGCTGCTACTAACTCACCACCTAAGGGACCTCCCTTATGAATGTACAATTGATGATAGCTCCATAACAACACTCCAAGACCTCCATGAAACTCTCTTGCCCTCCGTTCATCATATAAAATCCCTCTTCTGATTTGGGCATTCCCATTGTTTTGTATAAAGGTACTTGTAAGTGTTCTAGTTTTCATTCATTTTCTCCTTTTATATCCTATGCATTTGTCATCTAAATACTTTATTTTTGGCATCTTTATCTTCATAGTCAATTCTTAAGGATGCCCCCAAGATACTTTCAAATTTAGGATAGGCAGCATGTTAGGTTTAATGAAAAGGATGTTCTCCACTCTAATGATTCTTAGGAGCTTGTTTCTCTTCCTCTAAGCAAGTCAACTATGGGTTGAATGTTGGCTTTCTCAGTTAAATGCCCATCAAATGGCGCTGTTGACCATCTTAAAATTCGTCTAAATAGCTAAGGGCCCCGCTTAGATTTATGGCGACTATATTGATATATTTTCCTTAGTGGTAAACATCAATTCAGTCCTTCTTTTCTTATCCTTTATTGTTGTCTTCCACGAGTCCCTTTATCAGCTTCACATTATGAATGTCTTCTTTTACATAGATATTTCTAAGGAGTTCTATATAGAGTAACCTTTAGGCTTCATTGCTCAAGAGGACATAGTCTTGTGTTTGAGTTAAAGAAATCATTGTATTGATTGAAATAATTTTTTAGTGATTTGTTTAGAAAATTCAACTCAACCCTTATGTAGAGTACTATAGATCAATTAGTGTTCTACATTATTTTATAATTTAGGAACCTATATGGATAACATTATCATCACTAGTGATGACTCCATCAGAATTGCACAATTGAAAATTTTATCTCCATCTAAATGATCAAAGGAAATACAAAAGGTTGGTAGGATCATAAACACTCTTACAATCACCAAATCAAACATTTCATTTATTATTAGTGTGATCGGTCAATTGGTTCGTAGCTGTAAGAAATTTAAGATTCCAAAAAATACTCAAAGGGAAAGATATTTTATTTTGTCATCAAGGTCATCTTTTTTTATTTTGGTACAGATTAGGTAGGTTCACATACAGTAGCGCGATCTATATAGATATTATGTTCTCTTAAGAGGTACTCTAGTTTCTTAAACAAGAAAAAAAAATATTGTAGCTAGATCAAGTGCAGAGGCTAAGTATAGTGCCATAACCATAGCAATATGTAAAACCTCATCTGGTTAAACAACTAATGATTGAGGAAGGGGGTAAATCACAAGAGGCATTTGGCCTAACGCAGCGGCCCTTTACATGGGGAGGTCAGGCACTAGCAAGACATTTTGTACCAGCTAGGAATTGACCCCAAGACTTATTGGAGCAACCACCCATGTAGGTATCAACTGCGCCAACCCACGGGAGCTATATCTTAATTATTAATGATGCATATATAGGTATTGGCAATTCCCCGTATTAGGTATCAAAACATCCATAAATTTCTTGTTGTAGTTACCACCCTAAATGAGGAGAACAAATGCTTTACAACAATTTTTAAATAAACGAGCAAGAAATTTCAAGGCTAGAGCATGGGATCAAGGTTTAGGAGGAAGAACCTAGAAGACACAGTAATGGAAAAAACTAGGGCTTATTGTGGGAACACAATGAGAGGATTGTAGATGCAAAATAAGGTGGAAAGGGAAGAACATGTTTGTTGATTGTTGAAAGTGCAACAATGTCGAGTGGCTTCGGCTTCTGATGTTGTCACAACAATGTTTTGAATTGAAGAAACTAAAGAGAGCAAGACACTGTAGCAAAATTGAACCCTTTCATAGCTTTACCCATGTCTCTTGCCACTACGTGGATCTTATTTGGAGGGTAGACATCATAAAGCCATGATAAGCTAATCTAGAGGTTCACTATGCTCAAGCTTGCTTAAAAACAAAAAGCTAATTAAAAATAATATAAGATGGTGTTCATGAGATCATTTATTTACTGTATATTGTATTAGCCCATTTCCTACTAACTTTTTGCTAACCCTTTTACTACACACATAGCATTCTTTTTTCTCTTTTTTGTAGCTGGATATTTTTTGGTCTTGTCTCTCAATTTAGATGAGGAGAATACTATAGGAGTCAAATAGGGAAGTAGGTGATTGCTATAAATAATATTTAACTACTAGATTTCTTAAATAAATTTTATCAATTAAACATGATTCTTAATTTGTTCCATTGCATGCTTATGTTTTAGTTACAGGTCGCATTGTGTGCATGCATTTTATAACGCCCTCGTCACATGGACAAAGAGGCACAAGTGATTCTAATGGAATTGTCTCATCTCCATTCATTGAGGTCAGGAGCTATTTGGTTGATGACACCAACACTACCGCTTAATAAGGAAGATTAAATAAGCTAAAATTGGGAAATAAAAATAAAAAAATACATCATTTAGTAGATCACTGCTAATTTGCCCGAGGACATCTTATCAAACAACACCGTTTACTTCAAAAGCAGAAAAGTATTCAGAAAAGTGTCCAGAAAAAGAGAATCAAACTCTTTATACGAGAAGTCATCCTAATACTTATGGTACTCACAGTGTTGCCATGTATCTCTTGATAAGGCCTCAGCGGCCTTTGCTTTCTCTCCGACTTTCTTCCCCCATCTGCTAAGCACGTTCTTAACAGTCTCCATGGTATCTAACCGCCACGAACTCCAAAATCAACCAGCTGTTCTTTGTATCATAATCAGAAATGCGGAGAGAAGGACAAGAATAAGAAATCATTTACTTTTGTTGTCGTAATCTGCCGGCGAGGGATTCGCGTCGGGGTTGTGACCGGTCCGGACAGGAGCGGCAGGAGCATCACCATTAGGAGGTGCGGAGGGGGGCGTCTCCCTATTCAAATCGCTGCTCCAGGTCACCGCCTGCGCAGAGTCGGAATGCGGGTGGGAGTGCGGTTGGGCGGAATCAGAAGAATTGGAAGGAGGAGGAGGAGGAGGAGGTGGTGGTGGTGGTGGGGCGGCGCTTGACGGTTGTCTGCCGCCGTCCGCTAGCGGCTTGCCGGCGCGATCCGGGGCCAGATCCATCTCGATCGGATCAAATTGCTTGGTTGAGGATTGAAATCGCCGTTTCCTTGGAGACGCTGTCACCGAGATCCCAACGTTAACGACGAAGGCGACAAGGCGGTGCGCTGCCCCCACAGTTTTACCGGCCGCGCAATTGTTTCATGCGCCTTAAATGCAAGCTCAAAATTAGAACGCACAGTTTATGCGGCAGGGAACAGTTCGGATAAATGGTCCGAATTCGGATCCCTGGTCCGAATTTGGTCTGCTCGATCGTCCCTTTTCGTATTTACATTTTAACATTCACTTCGTTTACCTTTAAATTTTTTTTGATGTTATTTAACTCATTACTATATATTTATAAATACTTTTCGAATAAATTTATTATTTTCTATACAAGTGATAATGTTTTAACTAATCGATATCCAATTTTAATATTGATAGAGTGAATTTCACTGTAAATGTGTTATTTTGGACATATTAATCAGTTAGATAGTCTTTCAGAGAAGTTTGAGCGTAAATGAAATGGATACCGAAATGCAAATGAGAGCAGGACTAGGAGGGGACCAGAGATTTGGGACTAAGGGATCTAAACTGGGCAGAAAAGTGCTCGCACGCAGTGCTCCTACCAACTCATCACGGGACCAACACGGAGTCTCTAGTGCCCCGTGAGTCCGTCCTAGGACTAACACGGAGGAGCGCCTTCAGGGTCCTGGTCAATCCTTCTCAGGATCAATATGAAATAGATAAATCATGATAACTAAAGAGAAAAATAGATGAAAAAAAAATTATATGAGGTGCAAAGAATTACATCCTATTAACACTAATTCAATTTTAAAATCTTATGTATGTCCATAGGGGGCTAGAATGCACAGTTTGTGCAAATGGCTATTTTATTTATGGTAAGAATTATTTAATCATGTATAAATCCAGCTATTGAATTAATTCTTATTATATTATCATATAAATTTAAATAAATTTAATTTTTCCTTTTTAATTAGCACAGGTATTCTTGATTAATCTTAAAATAACCAGTTCAATCATTTAGAAGTTTTCCATCTATCACTGAGATAGATTGGACGTTTACGACGAACAGTCCATCCTAAGTCAACTGCTTGTAAATATTGTTTCTCTCAATGTACGATGATTTTTTTTAATCTATACTATTATTGTATTTTTATTTTTTTCTCCTTTTTTTTATCATTTATATTTATTATTTTGGTACTCTCGAATAATGATCCCAAACTACTTCTCACTCTCGGCATGTCCAACACAATTGCATGCAAGATATAGTTGAGCAAAGCAGCACACAACTTACAACTTGCAACTTACAATCCACAAGACCTAATAACTCATTTGGAGCCGGATTCTCTATAATTGATGATAATATAATCTATGGTATCTAATTCTAATTTTTCTTCTTCTAAATTTTTTTATTAGTTTGTCCCTATTTCTTTCATGGCACATCATAATAGGGCTCCTAGACCCGACCCCGGGTTAGATCTAAACGGAACCCAGCTTAGATCTGTAATCGGGTACCCATTAACCCAGTTGTCAAGTCACTTTAATGATATTTTTGATGCTCCAACAATGAAAGAAAAGCAACGACATGGTTGTATACTTCTGTTTTGTTTACATGATAGATACATAGTAATCATCAAATAGTCTTCTTTTTTTATATATATAGACAAGATATTCAATAAATTCATGATATATTGATGAATATATTTTAAAATTGAGATTTGGCATTTCAAACCTTTAGATTCTCAAGTACATCTAAAACCTTTGAAAGTTCAACACAAATTAGTAAGTGTAGTAAAATCAAAAAGTTTGAGAAATCTTATATTTTGTTTAGGTGTTTCAGTAGAAGAGATGTGATTATATTGCTTGGTATTGCAGACATAGATGTTTCCATTCTTATAAATTCAACTAATATATTGGGTAACTTTTTTTCTTGCTCACTTCTCTTAAAAATGAATCTACGAGATCAACAATTAAGTAATTACTTAAAATATATTCAAAAAGTTGAAGTAGATGATGATGATTTAGTGTTTTACAAATTATATTTTTTTTATATATTTGTTTGTGAATAATTTTCTTCTAGTATATATAAACAGGCTCAGACCTGTAATGTAACAAGTGAGGCAAGTATCCCAACCTAAAATTGCCTCTAAATTAAAAAAAAAATTATTAGTATGATATGTTCATGAGCCCATTTTTAAAAAGCTCATAAGTAATAATTAATAACGTAAACCATATCTTAATTTGTATCCAAAAAAAAAAACTCTATCTTAGTTTTAAATGTGACTATGCAGAAAAGAAATCGACATATTCAATAAAACTCTGAAAAGGGGAGAAGAAATCAACAGATTCATCAACCTTTCACACGCTGAAGAGAGGGAGGAGACAAAAATATTCTAATACTCAGAGATGAGAAAAAATGGAGCAATTGAATTTGAGGTAAAAAAAATCTCTTCTCCTTCCCCACTCAATCGTATTTAGATTTTATTGAGTATTTTTTTTATCTATTTTAAATGTTTCATTACCTGGAAAAGCAAAAAGAGCAATTGATGTGTGCTAAATTATATGAAAATAATAGATGGTTGTTATCCAAATGCTCACATCACATATCGAGTTTTTCTGACTATACCAATTACAGTTACATCCGACGAAAGGAGTTTTTCTAAGTTGAGGTTGATTAAAAATTATCTTCAATCAACTATATCGCAAGAAAGACTAAATGGGTTGCTATGTTATCGATTGAGAAACAAATTATTGAGAAAGTTGATTGTGCAAACTTAATCAATACTTTGCTTCAAATATGCAAGACAAGTAATATTCAAGTGACTATGTACTGATTCGAAACATGAATTTTATATTTTGGTTGGATCTTTTGTTTTTTTTTTTTTTTTTTGTTTTTTTAGTATTTGCTGTCATATTGTTTTTGATGATATATTTTATTTCTAGATTTCATGTTAAAAATACTATTATATTTGTAGCTATTAAAAATATATGAATATTAAACTTTGAGGACATCATATTTTGTGGTTGCTTTAGGCCTCAAAATCTCAAGTCCGGCACTGCACATAAGTTTAGATATTGTAGATTATTTTAACAATCTATGTAGATTTAATTGGTTTGAAGTCATCCATTAATTTATTGTTTCACAATTACCTACTATCAAAGGCTTTTTTCATCAACTAAGATATATCAAACAGTCATCCAACTTCTTTATCTAAAGGAATTTGTTGGCCTTTTGGCTATAAATTTTCTTTAGCTTATCAATTTAATTATATATATATATACATTAATGTGTATGTAACACTTAGTATTATGGACTAGGTATGATTTTTGAAGTATGTTTCAATCTAGAAACCATATAAATTATGAACATGAATAAATAAGTGGAGAACTACTCTTTGGAGAAAAAAAACTCCTACTCCCTAATTAATTTGATGGTCGGCTATAAACTGACCTTATAATTTATCTCATTTCATATAACCTAAGAATGAATTACGAGGGTGTTTGAAGTGAACATAATTACCTTTTGATATAAAAGGCAAGAGACTCGTTTGACCAAGTGTCACTTGAAGAGGTAAATACTATCAAACTCTCCTTTTTTTCATTTGTAATTTCTAAATATTTTTTTTAATTTGATTGATGATTATTGAACTAGTCCTTCCCCATCAAGTTAACGAAGGAGAACGTGCAGTTAAAATGAAAGGATGATAAAATTAAATAATAAAAAATCAAAGCATCCGAACTGAAACAAGCAGCTATAGTGGATCCTTATTTTGAATGAGTTACTTCCAGAACTAAAACTAGGAGAGGACGTGCCAGTTTTAGATGCGTCCTTCGTAAAAATTGCCGTTATTTTGGGCAATCACGTTTTACAACACAGAACAACTACTACAATCGAATGCATGCGAAACTCGAAGAGAAACATCCTGAAATGTGTGCTAATGGCCGCAAATATTGAGCTTTCAAAATTGGCCATTGCTATTATTTCCATGCTGACTACTAATAATGGAAAGATCATGAATGCAGTATTTAAGAATATCCTATAGATTTCAACAACGACAACAACTATATCGTAGACATAATTTATTCGCGTCGAAACAAGCAATCGTATCTCAATTACAATCAACCCGCACATACTTCTTCCTCGGAAGCATTATTTGGAATTTCCGCATTTCCAGATGCCAATTCGTCCTCGATCTTCCGAAGAAACTCTGCCACTCTCTCGACGCTTTCACCCTCATCTGCAATGTCGATCGAATCATTGAACAGAAAAAGAAGAAGGGGGGCAAAAAGAGAGAACCATCGCTTGCAAAGGAACTCACCGAGCCTAGGAACAGTGTGGCCTTTGGCATGTCGAATGACCACCGGATCATCGAACAATTCCAACAGTTTCTCACCGTTCTTTCTCAAGAAATCCTTCTCCCCTGCCGGGAAAAAAGCAACAGCAGAATTAGATGAAACTGCTAAACCAGTTCGATCGAATGGCAATTGGATGGTTTACCGATGAAATGCAACGAGGCGCAGTCGATCTTAGAAGGGTACACTCGCTCCGCCACTTCCGGTGCTTTGAACATAGCGCCGCCCATGATCACCAGCCACCTCACCTTCGGCACTGTCGTTAGAGCCAGTCCCTGTTCGATCCCAAATTCAAATATGGATTTCAATTAATGGTGAAAATACGAAGATCTCGTCCACTCGAACCTTGCACTGAAGGCTGGCCATCGCCACCGAAAGAATCGCCCCCTGGGAGAAACCCATCAGGCCGTCGAACGGCCCGTGCTCGATCATCAGCTCCTCTACTCGAGCGAAAGCCTTGTCCAGTTTCGTGTACACCATAAAGTCCTGATAAATCGAAGCATAAATGAATAAAAAAAAATTGGGGGAAATTTTGATGAAGGTGAGGGTTTGATCGGGGAGGGATCGGATCGAGCACCTTGTCGTACTGGTACCACTCGTAGTAGGGGGGAGGGAAGATGCCGTCGACCTCGGACTTTCCGGCGGCGGGGAAGGGGGCGTCGGGGAAGAAGAGGTCGAGGCGGGAGAGGATCTGGTCCGGCCACTTCGCCGCCAGCTGCGCCCGCATGATCTCCCCGCTGGTCCGGAACCCGTGCAGACAGAGGAACCGCGGTTTCCTCCGGGTCTCTGGGAGATCGCCGGCGCTCCCCATCCCGTCGCCGTAACTGATCTGCCCTTGCCTTGCGCGGAGGCGGTGGCGGTGGTGTTATAGGCTTTCGATCCGGAGAAGGCGATGGATCTGAGCCGTCAAAAGGCAGTTGGTGAGATGTTGACTGCGCAAATGAAAGACCACCTACCGAGCTTTGCGATTCGTGGAGTCAACTTTAAGCTTTACGGTGGGTGAAGATTAGCTGCCTTTATATTGGGCGGGATTAACTCGTTCCTGTTTCAGAAAAAAAAAAAAGTAAATAAAACTTGATTTGTTTTTTATTCTAGTCACCATCTCATTTTCTTTTAATTTTCTATGAAAAATACTCACCAGATTGAACAAACAAAGAGTGTACATGAAGTTTGAAATAATTTAATTTTTGGAATAATGGATAAGATATTATGCCCAATTCTTTAACTGTTATAGAGAGATGAATATAAAAATTAAATATCTGATAAATATAAAAGAATAAATATAATAGATATGAAATCCGACTGTCGTTATCATCCTTATTAACTAGTGACACAAAATTAAAGAATTATATTTTTGACCAACAACTTTATTATTGTATTTTTTTTTAATAAAAAAATATTAAGGAGAGTTGGTATAATCCCAACTCTTATGCTACGTCTAGTTGGATTGGAAGGACAGATTAAAAATTAAGCGTTTTATTATTTGTGGGGTGTAATGAAAACTCTCAGGAGTGTCCCAGTAATGATACACATTACATTCTTCAAATGATTAATTAGATATTTAACAGCCGAATTTTAAATGTGACGTACTGTACTACTGTAAGAATGTTTTTAGATGGGATGATAATTCTAAAAATACTGATTGTTTAGATTGATCTGTGTAAGTATTTTTTAATTTATCTTGATAGCTGATAAAAAAAAATTTATAGAACCAAATCAAATCGACAACTTCCCGGATTATTCAGCACCAAAAAGTAAATACTCAGATTATTTTAAAAAACAAAAAAAACAAAAAGAGTCACTTTGAAAAGTAGCAAACTTAAACTGTGCCCATGTGTGTGCGCACCCTGCAAAAATTATTCTCTGATTGGTGTGAGTCTTCTTCTATGGACCAGAGGCCAAACTTACAGCCATTCTTTTGCATATCGAGTCAAATGCTCATCATAAATGCTTGACTCTTCTTTTGTTCTTCAGTCGAGAGATGTTGTAATCCACATACCAGGATCTTAAAAGTTCACTCCCTTGTCCAAATGCACTCCCGGCATCACACCTTGGTTGATCCACATTACAGCTAGAACTTGTCATTTCTAACCATTTACAGCTATTTCCTCTACAAGACACTTAAAAGAATACATTTCAGCTTCAACCTGCTTTGAGAATTCAATGGCTTTTGTCCACCGCAGGGTGGTCCTCAGTCCTCTAAGCCTGCAGTGTCAGTTTTGCATCATTCACATGATTCATTATGAGCAAGCAATTATCAATCCAGCATGTTGGAACAGGATTCTTATATTCAAGAATTCTCAATGAACAAAAACAAAACACTGAATTCCGCAGTAAAAGTGCATTTGCTGCCACTGAGAATTTTGACTCCACAGTTTTGTCTCACTGCATTCTCTGCAGATGAAAGACTATAAAAGGTGCCTTGAATCATAGTTTATTGTATCCATTACAGGGTTACTGTCAATTACATTTGGAATATGAACAGTTAGTCTTTCAGATTGAGAACCATTTTTATGGCTCGAGACAAGATCAGAGTTTTCTGGCATTCACATGCTCCCTACTGCATTAAGGTTCCTACAAGGTTGCACAATAATTCCATCAGAAGGTGGACCTGCAAGTAGAAGATCTGATTTCCAGTTTGACTGTCTGTGTATCAGTCCTGGTCATAGAAACTTACTGCAAGTCTGGTTTTTACAGATATCACTGTTCCATTTCTGAGGAATATAATCTATTTCATTTCTGATAAATTATGAATTCTGATATAATATTGATCTATGCACAACTAGGTTTAACTCAGGATGAAGTCTGATAAATTCTAAGAGAACAAAACTTTATCTAATACGGCACCATAAAAGCACAATAGAGAGTGCAAGCGTAAAATCATTCAAAGAATAGGCTAGCAGCAACATAATGCACAGCAAATCATTTAAACAATGTCGATAAATGAAGCCTTCTTGAGGAAAGTTACTTCCTCTCTTTTTTTTCA
>JBAMIE010082264.1:0-17154 GCA_037177295.1 Kaempferia parviflora
GAAGAACAATACTTCAACAACAATTCAAACAATTTTTCCTTCTGTGCGCTGCTTCAAAAACAACTCAAAGACGTTGAAACGCTGCTCCGACACTCGAAGCCTCGATTTTCAATTATTCGTGTTGTTGATAACTTTAATTCTTTTCAGCTTTGTACTCAAATTTTGTAACACTTTCGAGCCTATAGTGATTGCCCAACGAAAATACTCTCACGTGCGGGCTTTCGAGTAGGAGTCGATGAAGACTCCGAACGAAGTAAATATTTGTGTCTCCATTTACTTTTTCCGCTGCATTAGTTTTTAACCAAGAATTTTTGAACGACGTTATTCACCCCCCTCTAGCGTCTACACGATCCTACATTCATATCATTGAATGTGACCTTTTTTTCACCTCAATCTTTGTTCATTTGGTCAAACTTTTATCCTAGTACTAGGTTTGGTAGTGTTTACTAGTATTCTCTATGCCGGATTCCACAACCCCTCTTTTTCAACTCTGAGTTGATAAGAAATCCAATATCCTCTAAGTCTTGCTCCTTTTCACCTCCGAGTTAATCAGGATTCTGGTATCCTCTAAGCCAGACTCTTTACTGGTCAATTTACCACGTACAAATCAAAATAGCTTACTTTTCATGCATCAATAGTCTTGTTAAAAAAAATAAAAATAAAATAACAAAGTTTACTTTGCATGCTAAAACATACAATTAAATTTCATGCATCCAAAACCTTACTAAAGTTATGATAAAAGAATTAAAGGTGCTTGGACATGAATATTAAATAAAATACTAAAAATAAGGATGTTGTTTTAGGGATCATGGCACACTCCCTCACACACCTTTCCAACCCCTACAACTCTCAATAATCAAACCCTCAGGTAGCAACAGATTACCAAAATTTTAGGCAAAGTTGATCAAACTTCCATTAAAACAACGCACACCACCCCCTAGCTCTAGCCTCTTTTTCTTAGACATAGCAGCACCCCCTCTACCCCCTTCCGGTCGGCTTGGGCCTTGCAGGGTCCTTCCGACCTTACCGCCCACTCGGTTGTTGCGGGAGAGGGACCGGGCCCATGGGCCGGGCAGCCTACTGGGCCCACATCGTCTGCCACGCTGGCCTCCGTGCTGGCTATCCTGCTGACTGCGCTTGCGCCTTGTGGGATCCTTTCGGCCTTACCGCATCAATAGCATAAGTGATCTAATGATTATTGATTGTGGGTTTGATATGGTTTAAATGCTTATTCTGTTATTAATGATGTAAAGAAGTTCAAAGTTCTACTAGTCAAGCACGACTAAACATGTTTAGGGTTCTATGTAGACATTGATACCCCACCATAATATATAACTCTAAACAAAATAGAATAGAAGACGAATGAGAAACTAACCGATACTTCCTCGACTACCAACCGGGGAAGGATTTCGAACCTGTGTTAGTTTGTATGGACCATGTTTGTCCATATGACGCCACATTGGTTGAGTCGAAAAGTAGAAAAGGAAACCGACAAGTTTTTGATGATCAATGCCAATAAGTGTGAATCTTCTGCATAATTTCATTAACAAATAAATAAATAATATAAAAAAGCCTTTTTCCTACAATTTTTTTTCTAGAAACATTCTTTTTTTCCAGGGTAATAAAACTTCCTTTCTCGCAACCTTTTCCGCTGCCTAAGTAAGAAACTACCTTCTTTTCCTGGAATAGGAATGACCTTCCATTCCTTTCTTTCACTCTGGTATTCAGTAGATCCCTTCAGTTTCCGTCCATCGAAATTGAGTCTCAACTCTTGAGTATCCAATTCGCCAAAGCTTATTAGATAAACTCAACAGGGTTTGTTGTATACAATCTTCTAAGCATAAATCTTCAACATTTCTATCAACTTCATCTCCTTGTGCACTGTTATTAGCTAGAACTCTTGGGTTTACAGATTTCTCCATCAAGACAATTAGCCCATCTAAAAGGGTCAAATCTAGCCTGCAAGTCAAAAATTGATCATATAAATTTATAATCGAAGGAAGGGCAATCAAACCAGTGCATAAACACATAATCTCTTCATTTATCTCTTCATTTAAACACATGTGAATATTTAAAATGGAGGCATTATGATCTGAACTAGATAATATAGGTAGCAGATAATGATTTGATTCTTAAAGCCTATTAATCCAATCAAGTAAGAAGTTTGAAAATAATATAATAACCTTTATGTTGCATCTTAAGTGCTTCAATATCATTACCTACATTTTCACAAACAGAAAATAGCATTGCGAATAGGAAGAGAATCCTTCGAGGCATCCTTCATTCAGCAGAGAAAAGCACTGGAAACTGCAAGAGAATCCCTGAGGCATCCTTCGAAGATGAACACTTAGCTGCCTCAGGACAATTACTGCCATCCAGGGCTCTTGGACATTCTTAATTAATTGCATTTGAAAGAATTAATCCCTCAAAGCTTGTGATTTGCTAGAATGTCATATGTTGTGTCATTGGGTACAAGGCCTCTGTCGAGCATCTCATCGTGCAAACGAAAGGCTTCTTCGAACTTACCCTCTCTAAAATACCCATTAATCAATTTGTTGTATAAGCTGACATTAGGTTGTACATCCACCCTATCCATTTCCTGTAACATTCTGTGAGCACCTTCCACATCACCATTGTTGCAGAGGCCATGTATCAATGCAGTGAATGTGACATCATCTGGTACATTTTGGTCTTGTAGCATCATGGAGTAAAATTCAGAAGCTAGGGCTATTTTTCCAACTTTCAATGATCCATCAATAAGATTAGTGTAGGTTGCTGTATCGCAAGGAATTCTATCTCTAACCATTCTTCTATGCAACTCAAAAGCAGCTTCCATGTTACCTTGAGATTTATAGCCGGAGATAAGGCTATTGTATATCGATGAACAAGGTACTAAACCAACTTTATCTAGATCATTAAAAAGATACAAAGCGACTTCCATCTTCCCTTCCTTGCACAAATAATCAATAAGAATATTATACACAGCAACGTCCAATGGAAAACCTTTCCTTCTTAAATCGTTCAACAATTTGAGAGTAAGATCAAGAGAATTACTTCTACAATACCCATCAATCAAACTAGTGTAAGTAATGACATTGGGGGAGATGCCGCAACTAATCATTTCTCGATATGTTGAAAGTGCCATGCTCATCATGCCCTGCTTCACAAAGCCATCAATCATGCTATTGTATGTCATAGCACTGGGGATAAAACCTTCCTCCAAAAATTTCTGCAACATGTCTTTCGCTACAGTCACATGCCCAGTTTTGCAAAGGCCATTCACCATGCTGTTGTATGTATAATCATTACAAGCAACACCCTTGTTGCGCATTTCGTCGACAAGTTGAAGAGCTTTGTCCATGTTATTTTTCTTCACATGGCATGTCACTAAATTCGTATAGGTGATCACATTTGGTTTTATACCCTTTTCAGACATCTGAGTGTACAAGTTGACTGCTGAATCCAAATCTCCCTTGACACAATGGCCAAATATCAAGTTGTTGTAAGAAGCTTCCCTGGGTTCTAATCCAGTCTCCACCATCTTATCAAACAATCTGCAAGCTTCCTTTAGCCTCCGAACACAGCAAAGCCAATGAATAAGACAGTTATAGGTGAAAACATTGGCCACACCAGATGCAACTCCCTCCTCAAACACACCATACGCCTCTTTCCAGTTGTTAGACTTCAACAGACACTTTATGACTGAATTCAAAGTAAATGCATTCGGCACCAAGCTCATCTCCTTCATTTGGTGGTAAAGTTCAATTGCCTTTTGTGTGTTTCCATGTTTAAAACAGCCATCAATCAGAACACAGTATGTAACGTCGTTTGGCTCAATACCTTGGTCGCGGACTTTAGCCAGCAAATCCAAAGCACTATTAAGGTCGCCCTTTACACAGTAACCTTTCATCAGACTAGTTGCAAGAACTAAATTCATCACAAGACCACAATCAAGCATCTCATCCTTCAAACTCAATGCCTTTTCTAGGTCACCTTGCTTAATACAAGCTCCAATAACGAGATTATAAATGAAAGCAGAAGGAACCAACCCAGCATCCTTCATCTCACTCAAAAAATCACAAGCTTTCTTGGCATCAGGCTTCTTGCAGGATGACTGAATCAATGTATGATAAGAAACCATATCAGGCTGCACCTTTCCCTTATCAACTGCTTCTCTAAAGTACACCTCGGTATCCTCTGATTTCCCTGTTTTCAAGCAGACATTCATGACAATGTCAAGTGTAAACTTGTCATAATTCATTCCTTTATCTCTCATCTCCTCAAAAAGATCTAGAGCTTTGCTATAGGAACCTGATCTGAGCATAGAGAGCAATAAACCATTCCTTGATTCGACACTAGGAAAGATGCCATTCTCGACCATACTCTTGAAAGCTTCAACAGCTTTTTCTACCTTTCCGGTTCGTGTGTAGGAAGTCAAGAGATGATCGAAAGAACTAGAATTAGAGTCGCACTTACTTGCTGTCCCGACAAGCCGATGGACCAGAATCCTGGGATGTGGAACATAACCAGATTGAATCGAATTTTTCATCAAAATCTGCGCCTGTGTTACCTTCCCGGCGTTGGCGAGGATGTGGAGCATGATGCACAAGGAATCGACGTAGCGCAAATCTCCCTCAATGCTGTCCTGATTCCGATACCGTTTGAAGAACTTGAAGGCGACGTTGGGCTTGTGCTGGTTGCTGAGAAGGAACTCGATCACTGCGTCAGAGGATGGAGGGGGAAGGAGATCCGAGGTATCCTCTGGGCCTTGAGCTGTTGATTCCTCGGAAGCATTATGAGAGGGAGGTGACAAGGAGGCAAGGGAGGATAGGAGGAATCTGGAGGCGTGAATGCATCTTGGACGCCACGAAGAGTGGCACCGGGGAGAGCACCGGACAGCTCTCATAATTCTGACCGACGCGGTGGGATTCACCAACTAGAGGTAGGAAATCTCTCTCCTCAGCGCCGTATTAGCGGTGGCGGTGGTAGTCGTCGTCGTCGTCGCTTCCGCCGCCGCCTGTCCCTTTTCTGGTTTAGGGCGGTACATAAACTCACAGCGATTTGCGATGGGCACGTGGAATCGGGCGAAATGACAGATCCGACCCGTTATTAATAGCGGATCTTGATACCTCAAGATTGAAGAACCATTACAAATATTATTTCTTTGGCAATAAAAAAAAACGCCACCAAGAAAAGTTTTAAATTTCAAACTGTTAATTAAAATTATTTAAATATGAGCGAAATTTATACTAATATTAGTTAAACTATTTCAATATTAATTATAATTGTTTTATTTAACTAATATTAGAATTTTTTTAATTCAAATTAAAAAAAAAACTAATATTAAATCAATATTGGAGTAATGAGACAGACTGTCGTGTGGAAAAGTGACAAATAAACTAAGCTGATCCTTCCGAATAAATGACAATATCTCAATAAATACTTCCAAAAGATAAATAAAAAGAAAAGAAAAATAACCTGCATTCCTTTTGTTATAAGATATTTGTCATAAATTAAAATTACAGAAGAAAAAATTAAAAACAATCCTTCCGAATAAATAAATGAATAATTTATTTAACATCACATCAAACGCTATACACAAGCTAACGTATCACGAGTTGAGTCACGAAATGGCGAATGATCAATCGTCGTCGTCCACCTCACCGACGCATCTACCTAACCGCCGCGCCGATCGTTGTCGGGCGCTTCCCTCGCGTAGGGCTCATGGCCGCGCGTCTCCGACGCCGCCTCCGTATCAGACCGCAGCGCTTCGGCCGACGGCTCCGCCAACTCCTCGATCCTCTCCACCGCCTCCTTTAGTCCCAGCCGCCGCTCCGGCTCCGGATTCACGCACTCCACCGCCACCCGCACCAGCCGCACCATCTCCGGCACTGCTGACTTGGCGCCGGCCACCATCGCCGGGTCCAGGACATCCGCCTCCCGCCCTTCGCTCACCGCCCGCGTCGCCCACTCCACCACGTCCGTCCCGCCGTCCACGTTGCTCAGGTATTGCGATGGGAATTTCCCAGTCATCAGCTCAAGCAGAAGCACGCCGAAGCAGTACACGTCCGAACGCGGCGACACCGGTCGACCCGCAAGAACCTCCGGCGTTCGCAGAGACTGCATCACCGTCCCCGCCTGCGACGCGTTGACCATCGGCAGAAACCCGAAATCCGTCAACCGAGGCTCGAAATCGAGTGTTAGGACCACGTTGCCGGATTTTATATTCCCGTGCGGGGCGTCTATGAACGGAAGCTCGGTGTGGAGGTAGGCGAGGCCGCGGGCGATGCCCCGGGCGATGCCGAGGCGCCGCCCCCAATCGAGCGCCGCGTGGTCGGTTCCCCTGTCGCCGTGGAGGACGTACGACAAGCTCCTCTTGGGGACAAACTCCAACACGAGCAGCTTCTCGTCCTTCCGGTAATGGTAGGCCAACGGCGTCACCACATTGGGGTGGGAGAGGCGACCTAGCCGGGCCATCTCGGCGGCGAACGCCTCCTTCCCCAACCGGTTCAAGTCCCGTGTACGCTTCACCACCACGGCCATGCCGTTCGCCATCGCCGCTTTGTACACCGTCCCCATACCGCCGCTCCTCAGTAACTCCGCCTCCGCCTTCATCAGGTCGGAAAGCTGGAGTTCTCCGTACCTCGAGCTCAACATAATCAATCCCTCTGCTCCGCCTCCGGCGGGGGCTGTGGTTGCGCCGCCATTTTCTACCGAATTCGGCAAGGTTGTTTCTTTCGCTTTGCGAACCTTTCCTAACGTCACCACTTCTTCTTTCTTGTCTCCGGTCTTCAAAGCGTACAAGGCCATGCAAACGAAGAGGACAGCGAGGGCGCAGACGATGATAATTTTTCCGCCGCCTTCGGCGGCGATCGCGGGTTCATCACAGGGTTTTCCGCCGACGAGTTGGCCGCACAAACCTTCGTTGCCGGAGAACGAGCTCGAGTTGAATTTGGCAAACGCCTGCGGGATGGCCCCATGGAGATTGTTGTTGGACACGTTGAAGGAGGACAAGGAGGGCAAGGCGAGGGCGGCGGGTATCTCGCCGGAGAAATGATTGTTCTCCAGGTGGAGCTCCATCAGCGCGATGGCGTCGGCCAGCGAGTCGGGGATGGGGCCGTTGAACTGGTTGTCATTGAGCCAGAGCTTTTTGAGCCGGGTCATGCCGCTGAAGGAGTCGGCGGCGATGGGCCCGGAGAACTTGTTGCGGGAAAGGAGGATGGCCTTGAGGGTGTGGAGGCGGCCGAGGTCAGCTGGGAGGGTTCCGGTGAGGGAGTTGTTGACGAAGCTGAGAGAGCGGAGGCCGGGGAAGGTGAGGAGAGCGTCGACGTTGAGGGTGCCGGAGAGACCCATATCAGAGAGGTGGAGACCGGTGATGATGCCATGGAGGCAAATGACACCGGGCCAGGGGGAGTGCGGGTCGCAGGGAGGGGAAGGATTGGAGGCGGACCAGGACGAGAGGGCCGCGGCATTGGTGAAGGAGTTTTTGAGGAGGAGGAGGGCATCGGCGTCGGAGGCCGGCGGGATGGGGGCAGAGGCCGAGAAGCTGAGGCGGTGGGGGAGGAGGAGGACGAGGAGGAGGAGAGCCACAGCGGTGGCCATGGCGGAGGAGCGGAGAGGGAGGCCGCTGTCTGGTTGGGGCTGGTTTTGCTTCTTTTTTGTCTTCTATGGATTGGGGAGGGAGAAAAGTGGATTGACCAAGAATAGACCATGCCGGAGAGAGAATCCAGCTAATACCGTTGACCTTGTCAATATTGTCAACTATACTAACAACGTCAATTCAATATTAAATAATTATGTCAATATTAACACAGAACTAAAATAAGTGACTGATAAATAATTTTTTTAGAAAAAACACAACGGTAGTTAAGGATGAGGCCTGCCGGTGTCATGTAAGTCGCACGACTCTTGACGCGGAGCACTTCTTTTCAGCCGTCAGATGTAAACCGCTAGAGTGAACAAGTTCATGCAATGAAAGTTTCATCCATAGCAGAATCAAAATTTGGGTTCAACAGCTTTCACCAAACAGATTTAATATAGGCTGAAGCAGTTAAATGTTAAACCACGGGTTGACCCGTCAGCATTTAATATCAGACATGTTTGGTTGGCATTATGAGAGTTTCATCTATAGCAAAACTATAATTTTAAACAGATCCAATACAACAGAAGGAATTTTGCTAACAGATTCAGCAGATATACAGCATAAGAATGCAATTGGAAAACCGCAAGTATATTATTTTCGCTTAGGGATCATTTTGATGGGGTATTAAGCTTATCTCCGAAGATACAACACTATTACAACTATGATAGAACACGACATGCAGGTAGGTCTCGATTGAACAGACCTACACTATAAACAGGCATAGAGAAGGTGATTCTATCTAGTTAGACCAGACATGGATCAAACCTTGCTTGTTGCCAGTGTAGATCTCGTTCCGTTCCTCATCGTAGAAGAGGGCAGTGACATCTTCAAGAGCCTCCCTGATGGTGCTTCTGATTGTAGAGCAGTTGGTATCCTTGCGCTTTCGAGAAGCGGGCTGGAGTGTGGGATCGAGTGGACATATCTTGGCTATGCATTTTCCAGTGAGGATGTTGCTCATATTGATGGAGCCGACAGGAGATACTGATCAAAATGGAAACAAGACAGATCGTATCATCAGTCAATTGGGCAGGAAGCACAATTTTGGAGCTTGAAGGGATTGAGCTCCATACCTCCCTGCTTGTCACACCCCTCTTCAGCTTTGCAGTAGGAGATTATTAGGTTTTGATCACTAGTAATGTAAATGTTGTTGGTATTACAGTCCAGATGCCACAGTTGATGGTCCTCAAACGAAGTGACAAGCTCCCCGCGAAAATTCCAAACTGACACAGTCCTGTCTCTGAATGTCAAGAAAAGGTGGTTCTCGTAGAGGAAAATGAATGCAGAAGGGGTCATGAACTCATTCTTGCTAACTTCAATGACATCTGTATTCCTAACCTGCTAACTTCAAGGTGTTAGAGATGAATGAACAAATTTGAGTAATAAATAAGGAAAATTTTTAGCAGTTTACATCGAGAATCTGTAGGTTCTCATTTTCTTGCTTGACTAGAAGTTTCTCGTTGAACTGTTCTATGAAGTCAACTTTTTTGTTGCGATGCAGCAAGTGATTAAAAGATTTCAAAACTTTTCCATCTTCGATTGAGAGTATTGTCAGTGGTACATGACTAACAGTTCTTTGGTAAATTAGCAACATGATCCCAGGGCTGCCAGAACTGATATTAGGAGATAAAATACAGGAGAAAACAATAGTACAAATATTTCCATAGAAATTATTTGAAGTGCAAGAAGTTGGGACCTTATTTTAATTTCCTGGATCTCCTTGTCACAAATTGAGTAGAGAAAGGAGTAGTTTTTCAAGTCAAAAACCTTGTAAATGCTGAAACGATATAAGTGAGACTTCAGATGTTCCTAAAATTTAGGACAACATAGTAACTAACATGTGGTAGCTTACCCATCCTGGGCTGAGTAGGTCAGCACTTTACCATTTACATCATCGAATTCTACAAAACCTGGCCATTTTAAGGATTCAGTTTCAAAAAGAGGATACCCAGCATCCAATTGATTTCTCCTGATATATCTGCATAGTTGAGTTGACACCATGTGATCATTCTTTTGAGAGTAATCATATTCAAATAGCAAATTTTATGGACTTCTATCTTATCAAAAAAAAAAAATAATATGGAGACATCAGTTGAATAAATAAGACAGCCAGGGCCAGTATGATCAGTGATCATGAAAAACAAATTCAACTCATTTTATGCTCATTTCTAGAAAGATCAGTGATGCATCTGTTTGTTTTCAACTAAAATAAAGAGATGCTGAAGATTTATTCATGCGCAGAAATCCTCTTTGGTGATTGATCCACTTGAAAAGAGTCACTTACTCTATTGAAGTTGTCCTGCATTTCAAAGAGCTGAAATGATCCGATGCGTAAACTGACACGGTGATGAGAGATTCATTGTTCTTATTATAAAATAAGCTCCTGATAACTTCATCAGGGCTTATGTTCAAGAAGCATATCCGCTTGTTTGTTGCTGCAACAATAAGCAGAAGTCAATCACAATGAAAAAAAAAGGACCAGCTACAGAGTGTGACTGGAAGATTTACTTCTACTAAAAGCAGCACAAAGACCAGACTGCGCGAGAGCAAATATAAGATCATTTGCAGCAACAATCTCGATAATCTTGGACCTTTTCTTCAGAAATTGCAATTTCAGAAACCAGTGGATATTAGGATCATACGTATCAAACTCTTCCTGTTATCCAAAAGAGAAACCATGAGAGAAAAGAGATTGTTAGCACAATCCCATTGGCAAAATCTATATTTGACTAGGATATGGTGTACAGAACAAGGTGTGTGTACACTTGCATTCATGGAGAGATATATCATGGCTAAAATCTCAAGGGAAAGGCAACAGATATACATCTGTGACATAATTTAGTCATACATGTCATTAGCAAACTGGCCAGGAATTAAAAAAATTTATCACTAGTCACTACATGGCTAAGAAACAGTGAACTTTATATACAAGCAAACTGTCCTGTATCTCAACATAAATGGTGTAAGGAAATTGTGAAGTAGATAAATATAGCATTGACTCAATTTTTTCACCTTATATTGAATAATAAAGTGTGGTGGAACAAAAAGCTGGCACCGTGAAAGAACTTAATGCTATGGTTACTTAGTAGAGAAATTAGCTTAATTTTTAATCCATGTTTACATTACTAAAATGCCTAGATGATTGTTATCAGGAAACTTGAAGAGACTTATCAAAGGTCACTATGGTTCTCAGACCCATATTTTTTAGGTACGTTTTTGCGAATTAACATTGGTTATATTTGTAACATAAACAAGTGTTAGATCGGATAGGTAGTTGGTCTAGCTCTGAATCAATGTGACTAAGTTTTATTTCCCAAGAAATCTGAGCTGAGGAAGATCCTGAATATAAGTTCTAAATCAAAAATATTTCTCCAACAAGTATATGGTTTTTGATGGCGGCTTAGATCAGCCTTAAGAAAAACATAATAATTCTTCAGGAGGCTCAACTATGTGAAAACTCTTTCCAAACTAGAATTTTTAGTTGATCATGACAGAAAATATCATTTCACTTGGTGGGCTGAGAACGCTGGACATTAATTCAAGACTTGCTGGCTCACCAATTATAGCCTTTTCTTGCTTCTTAATGACAGAGACTCAAACAGAAACACACAAATAAAGCACTGAGATTCATTACAGCAACAGATCCAACAGAAATAAGATGTGGCGAGACCTAAATCAAATTCATAGAGCATTATAGAGCTCGTTAGGAATGGAAGGTTTAGTGATATTCTTGATGCAGTATATAGAAGTCAATTGATTAAATAATCAAGACTAGAGAACAGTATTGTATACTCATCATATAGATAACTCCAGAATGTAGTTTCATCCTACACAAATAAAACAAGTCTGCACAATGGCCATCCAGCATACTATTGATACTTATATTACAAGATAGTCACCACCAAACAAAGTTCTGCATCATATTTCATTGTGCATAATGATGTCATTGAATTTGTAAGTAATTTCCCACCAAGCAATAGAACATCATATTTTAGATCATATCTATAGAATTTAGGAAAGAAAAATATTGTCTTGTGTTGTATTTGGAAAAAATGATTAACATATTTATAGATTTAACATAAAATCCATAAACTTGACTATTCTGCTGCATAACAATAAAAATGATTTGAACTAGGTTGACTGTACTATTTGATCTAGAACTCCTCAAGCTGAAGCATAAACACTGCCTTAATTTGTTATATAAATTTAAAAAAAAAATGAATCTCAATGGAAACAGAATACTTGAAAATCTATCAATGTGAACAAAGTCTATTAATGCGTGCAGCAAAAGCACTTTAGACAACCAGAAGTCAGTTGTTTCTCTGCCCTAATAAGTGATGGAAGAGTGGCAACATGAGCTGCATTAGACAACTAGATGCTGGTTAATTTTTCAGCTTGATTGTAAAGTGCATGATAGAACATCCAATATACAAAACAAACAAGGAGATTGAGGAGAAGGCATGATTTATGTCTTCATTGTTACATGCATGGAGTGCAACAAAGTGCAATGAAGCAAAATGCATCGAGACATCCGGGAGACATGCGCTAGTCATAGCAATGTTCTAATCAGCTTAATTCCTAGATTCTCACAAAATGCATAATGATAAGAAGACACAGCCAGCCTCCCTTTCTAGGATTATCTCTTCCAGAAACTCCTATGTGGAAAGGTGACTTCGAAACCATGTGAAATTTAGGAGAAAAAAAATATTGTACTGCAATGTATTTATAAAGAATAATTATATGTTTTCACTGCTTCAATATAACCTATAAATGGTTAATTATATCTAAAACATAGGCATCAAACTCTGTTTGTCATAACCGATGCTATATCTTGTATTTTTATGTAACAATATTAAATGCATTAATGCTAAGTTGACCCTTTTATGCCAGCACAGTTATGACATTCCTAAATGCTTGAAATCATAAACTTCCACTTTTACAAGTGACGTGGGTGATATTTTCATGATTTATAAGTTCCCATGCATTAACCTCCCACCACTTAGCATCAAAAGGATTTTCTGAACCTAAAAAGAAATTAAAAAAAATACCCTACTATCAATGAGGCACTTATTCTACCTTCAAAATAGATAGTTTAGTCCCACATCGGGTGTTATATGGAAGTTAACAATATGCCCAAATAGGAGAAATAACTCTATGGGCTAAACCAATTAAATTCCCATATGAAATTGAACTAACGTGCAACATCTTATAAAAAAACATCACCTCCTTTTTCCTACTCTGTTTTTCCTGTAAACTAAGGTTCCACATCTTATGAAAAATACCCACCTCTTTTTGTTATTTTTTCCAGTAATTAATTGATGCATTAGTTAAACTGTCAAGTAAATTACATGCACAATCTCTATAGCGAAATTCTGTGCACCTCTCTCTTTCTTTCATTTTCAAAATTCTCCACTTTAGTGTATCATAATATGTGGGTTCTCCAAAAGAAAATGGGATTATGGCATTCCATGCATAGCTCAAAAGTTAAGTTCTTGGTCCTTGATCGAAATGATTTGATCTCAATGTTGAAACTAACTTAGATGAAACAAAATTGACCTAAAAACCCTAAGCTACCTTGATTAGTAGGTTGTAACTTTAAATAAATAGTTGTTTTGAAATTTATAAATATATTATGATATTCCATGCACAGTTTAAAAAAAAAACATTCAAGTCGGGGTTTCGGTTTGGACGAATCAATTTGATGTCGATGTCATATTGGGAGAGTTGGCGTGGTTTTACAAAATCCCTGTTTGAACTGTATAGCCAATGGAAATTTTAAAAGGGTCGCATATTGACTGCATATGACATATGTAGTAGGTTCATTTGAACCAATTTAAACTAAACCAAAATGGCTTAAGCCTCCTACCTTATTTAGTAGCTTGTGATTTTTTTTAAAAAAAAAATGTTGTTTGAAAGTGATAAGCACTTTAAGTATCAATATAAATATCTTTTAATATTTTCAATGGTTACTAAATATGCCTTCATACATGATGCCAATATGCACTACATAGTGGAATGATTATATGGGAGGTATAAGGAAAAAAAGGAGTAGCGACAAGGAATCAATTTTGACCCACATGACGCCCTAACCATTATAGGAGATGAAAAAGAAGAGGAAGTTGTGGCTTACCTAGGAGGAGGGTTCCCACATGTTTTCCTAGCACCCTCGCTCTATGTTGTCAGTGTTAGCAGCAACCAGCAAGTTCAAAAGAATTGTGTCTTTGCTTGCATGAAACCTACATCACCGGAGCATAAGATCACCGTAGAGGCTCACCCTAGGATCTTTGCCTATGAAACATTGCATCATCGGGATTGGTGAAGCTTTAATTGTGTAAAAGTTGCTAAGATCAAGATGCTACCTAGGAACACAAGTAGGTCCATGGGGTTGGATTGTAGATTCGGAGAGGGAGACTCCTCCAAAAGGGCAATCTGATACATGAAGCTCCGACAAATGTGGGTCCTGAGAAAGGGTCTATTATATGCGGCTTTTCTATGTATTACAAGTGGTTGTTTTCGCGACTTTAACCCGTAACAACCAGGTCACACAACAACTTTATCATTATACTAAAGCAAGGAAGCAGACTCCTCTATTTTTATTAAAATATTTTTGAACTATATTTAACTTTTTATGGTTTATCATATATATTATCTTTCAATATATAGTATTAATATAAAAAATTTAAACATTTTCATATAGAAAATACAATAGAATTCATAGTATTCTATATTTATATAGCAAGATTTCAAACTTAGTAGTAAAGCTATTTCTATGAAGAACCTACTACTTTTATTCAAGTGTAATAGTCCATCTTCCACTACCACAAATAGAAAAGCCAAGGTTTAAATATTTCAAGCTTCAGTTTGAGAGAATACTTCATCCTATAGTAACTTCAACAATCTATAAGTTAAGGCAAAAAGATTTATTCAAAACAACCAACAAATATGTGCCTCTTTCATAAGTGCCTAGCTCATCGTGATCCTCACACACCAAAGGATTTCAAACTTAATATAAGTGTATTTTTGCTTGGCGGTGAAAACACTATTTTTTAGTTAAGCATTAATTTGTTGCTTGTAAGTCAAATTATAGTTGAAATTTTAAATGAACATCGTTGTTAGTATTACTATCAGAAAATGATGTTCGTTTTTGGCTAAAATTGATGTTAGAGTAGGTCTATGAATTGCTCAAGCACATCGCAACATCGAAGAAAAACCAATTTATGTTTGTACCACTATCATCCATGCTAGTAAATAGATTAAGATGCATTTGAAATTAGCTTGTTTAATGATGCTTTCTCCAGCTATACTAAATGATATGTAATATTAGCCGGAGATAACCATATCCAACACCACCCAACATGCATGTGAGAAGGGGAAAAAAAAAACTCAATTGAAGATATACATGGAGGCTGAAATTTCCAAAATATCATAACTGAATCTACCTGAGATTACGATAATAATAAAATTATCCCAGGCTTACAAAATGAACCCCAAAACCCAATTGAAGTTACTCAGATATCAAATCAAAACCATCATAGAACTGCAAGAATCAAACAAGCTTGAAGAGAATTGCTAAACCCAAAGATGATGCTTGATCCGGCATTTGATTTTGATTCTGATCAATGCTCAACTGCATCACTGAATGAGTCTGTGTCGATCAACTCTAACCATAGAAACCTAATTTAGCACAAAGGCTGTTTTTTCCTTTTGTATCTTAAATACCGCATTTGATATTATTTATTCCCCTTAATTTTTTATGATTAGTTCATTATTACTCGAGTGCATATACATAGTAAGCCACCGAGATAGGATGATTAAAAACTTAACAAAGAATTGTTTTTTCTCCTAAATTGTGCTTTCTCTTGGGGATTCCAAGGTCTTAGTAGACTATTACTTTCCTCCCAAGTGGATTCCAGCACGATGTGTTTGGATTTATTCTAGTTATCCCCTTCCCTTGCACACTTATGATAGCATCCATTTTTTTCCTTCACCCAATTTCAATGTTTTCTATAGTGCAATAGTTGGGAACTTACGTCTGTTTTCAATTAAGAGTAAATTATTTGCCAAACCAGGAGAACATACCTAATTTTAGTTCAATTTTTCCATTAAAAGGCATTCCTTCAGATTATCTTCACTTACACAGTTCCACCCTAAATCAAAGCTCTGGATACAAAGGAAGAAAGCCACACAGTGCTATATTTTACTTATTCAAAATAATATCAACAGAAAACTTTGAAATGTCTAAATTTTGCGAACTTCAACGAACAATACATCGCCAAAGATGAAGCAGTAACAATTGAAAGACTATAGAGAGACAATAAGCAGCCGCCCGAAACCAAAACGAAGACGAGGGATTCAAACCTGGAGCTGGATGTTTCGGAACTTCTCGGGCGTCACGGCGGCGCTGCCACGGCACAGTTGCGGGGTGCCGCCGATCTCCCTTCGCTGGAGCTTCCTCACCGTGTTGATGCATTCCTGCCGCGTGCGCTTCTGTCCGGAGCCCTTGCCTTGGAGCAACTTCCACCCTTTCTTCCTCGCCGTCACTCGGAGCCGAATCCTCAGCGGCGACTTCTTCAAGTGGGTCTCCATCGCTTATATCACGGCACCGCCGACTCCAACACCGGAGGCGGGGCGAAGGGGAAACGCCTAGAAACTCACGGGAGGGAGGAGGAAAGCTAGGGCTAGGGTTCAGCGGAGCTCAGCAACGACTGAGCAATACAGTGAACGGAGACAGAAAGAGGGAGTTCTCCGTATAAAAAGCGAGTAGCTTTGTTTCCAATTTTACCAATGAAATTCGCCCGAATGCTCTGAAAATTGTCCTTTTTATTGGTCAACAATTCAATTAGGGTTTTCTTTTTCTTTTAATTTTCAAATAAAAAAATCCACAAAATATTCCCACACCTGAATTATCTCTGCTTGTACGGTAAAAGTTCATTTACTTATTTTAACGTCCAATCCAGCTTTGAATTAATATATATAAATTATACATGACTATTAATTATTAATGTAACTAGTTAAGATATGGGAGAGAATAATGGCGTAGTTAGGATCTTTAATAGCCCTGGGCTAAACTTACTACGACGGGTGTAATTGAGAAAAAGGTTGCAAGACCTATTAACTTATAATGTCATGTATCTAGTTGTTATACAGAATCTTCCACTGCCCTGGACTAAACTTGCTATGGCGGTTATAACTAAGAAAAAGATTGTAAAATCTATCCGCTTATGATATCTGATATCCAATTGCTGGACTAGAGCTGCACTGGGCTAGAGCCCAGTGTAACCTAGTACTGGCTACACCCTTGGGAGAGAACATGTTGACACGTTGAATTTTGACTCTAAGATCTTAAATTCTTTCTACTTGTTTCACTCATTCACTAAACAAGACTATTCTTTCCATTCGATATGGTTATTTAAACATTCGATCATCTCAATCATTATCCTCACCTCTAGCTCATGCTAGGAAGGATTAAAAGAGTCTCCACAGGAGGGACTGATGGCCAGTACATGAGGTGTTGC
>JBAMIE010082471.1:0-17145 GCA_037177295.1 Kaempferia parviflora
CCTAAACTAGGGTTTTCACCCCGAGTATAATCCCTCAGCACTCGTCCTCGCCCGACCAACCTAAACCTAGCCTTCTAGTCATCTTCCATCAGCCTTGCGCCCCTCGGATGCCTCCCCTTCCTTCGCGTCTTGTCTTCTAGATGCTTCCATCGGCTTCGATCCTTGTTGTCGAGTCTTCCACATGCCAAGTCCTACTTGGGCTTACGCCACCAAGGCACCTCCTTGGACTTATGCAGTCAAGCATCTCACTTGGACTTCTCCTCCTTTGCCAAGATCACACTTGTACTTCTTGTATCCTGCACACTCACAAGCATACATCAAATACAACAATAACCTAACTTAAATATTTTCCCAAACATCAAAACTAGGGCACCTAGATTGCTCCAACAGTTCTTCCTCGACTTTGCTTTCTTCTCGAGGATCAATCGCCTTGATCTGCCAAGCTTCTTCTACTCTCTGGCTCTTCCGAGCGTCTACTCTGATCTCACCATTGTAACAGTGCCATGAGATCAATTGTCTTCCTTTAACCTCCACGACTTGCTCTTTTACCGGGAATTTGATCTTCTGGTGGTAGGTTGATACCACAGCCTGGAATAATCCCAGTGTTGGTCGTCCGAGGATAACGTTTTAGGAAGATGAGGCATCCACCACCAAGAAGACAGTTCTTTCTATCCTTAAGAGAGTATCATCTCCCAAGGACAGTGAAAGGACTATATGCCCTATCCGCTGAATCATATGTCCTGTGAAACCGAATAGGGGGTGGCCACTGGTTGCAGCTCGCTTCCTCGGATTTACATTTGATCCAATGCAGCTTTATAGATGATATTCACCGAGCTACCTGTATCCACAAATATACGCTCAACATCATAGTTAGCTAGGCGAGCGAGAATTACTAGGGCGTCTTCGTGGGGTGCCTCCACGTTCTCTAAGTCTTCTGGGCTGAAGGAAATGATCAGTCCTTGGCGTATCTCCATACTAGTCCCAATTGCGTAATTTTCCAATGGACAAATATTAGTCTTTCTTGCCCTATTAGAGTCACCACTTGTAGGGCCTCCAGAAATCATGCCCACATAGCCAGATGAAGGGCCTCGAGTAGGGGCTTTCCCCTTTGCTAGGTCTCGCCGAGGAGAGGCTGAATGTTGAGGTGCTTCTTCCCTGGTTCTAGGAGGAGATGATGATCAAGCATACTTCCTTGCTCGTTCCTCCGTAGATCGCTCTCTTCTAGGAGAGTGACCCCTCTGGGGAGAATGAGATGATCGATTTCTTTTATAGGATTTAGCTTCTCCCTTCCAATAGGGTTTTCTTCTCATCTGCCCTTGAGCCTTCTTCTTGGCTATGTTCTTCAATGTGTAACACTCTTCTGTAGAGTATGTAGTATTGCGATGATATTCGCAATATTTTTTAGATTTTGGTGGCGCTTCAGTGTCTACCGTCTCTACTTTTATGCCACAGTTACTCCAGTAGCCTTTGCTGGTCTTTGAATCTGGATTTTTAGCCGGCATTGGTGGTTCTCGCCTTTCTGATCGTGGTGGGAGTAAAGCGGTTGAACTGCCGGCTTCCTTCCGACGAGCATACTGTACCTTCTCCAAATTGACATGCTTGATCGATCGGCCAAGTAAATCATCATAGTTAGCAGAAGGATCCATCACCAAAGACCTGAAAAAATTACCCTCTACTAATCCCTGGGTGAAGGCGTTAACCAGGATCTCAAATGTGGCCACTTGTATGTCTTGTGCCATCCGATTAATCCATTGAATGTACTCTTTGAGCAGCTCTTTGTTCCTCTACTTGAGAGTGAATAAGTTGTGCACAGTCTTATGATGTCGCCTGCTACTGGCAAAATGATGTAAGAAGGCGGTTTTGAATTCTTTAAAGGAATGAATTGATCTCATGGGGAGTCTGTTGAACCATCTTTGAGTGGCCTTGGCCAAAAATACCTTACATTTGACACCATCACTGTATTCATACATTAATGCCGCATTCTCATATCGGCTCATATGGTCTTCGGGATCAGTTTTCCCATCATATTCGCCGATCTTAGGTCCTCTCCAATGCTTGGGCATGAGATCTATTACGATGCTGGGTGTGAAAGGTGACGATGTTTGCGCTAGTGTCTCCTTTGATGGGTCATACTTCTTGTGCACTTTCTCTTTACGGGAAACACTAGAAGCTATGGTGTTGGCCAGTTCTCTATAAGCAGGAACTGTCGCTGGCCCTTTCATTGATGCTCCCGGTGGCAAGAGAGGGCCTGCGTATTAAAGAAATAGTCACCCTTAGAGTTTTCAAAAGGATCGTTGGATCTTTCAGGCGATTAGCTTCCATCGCCTGTTTTTGTTATTCTAACACTTTATTTACAGCTTTAGCAATTAGGACTTCTAACGCTTCCTTCATTAAAGATGATCGGTTATCCTATAGAGTCCGCCATCTCAATTTTCTCTTTGATTCTCTTTTTAGAGAAAGATATAATTCTCATAAACGGCGCTACATATTAAATTCTAAATTAAAATTAGTAGACTAATTATATGAACAGAATTAATCTGCATTATAGTAAAAATGATAGCTACTATAATATAGTTACACTTTAGCAGCTATGAAATGAAACGGTATTGTTATAATTATTATAGTAGATAAGATTTGCTAGCTATACAGTGGAGCCAATCAATTTAGAATTGAACATATAACCAGAGATAATAACGTGGAATAAGTATATTTGAGGGCAACTACGTTATTTTACCGAGGTTAATGGGTGGGACATGTTTTGATTATAAATAAATAAAAAAGAGATCCTTATGTGATTATTAAAAAAAAAAGGACTCTTAGATTTTTGTCCTTCATTTTAATTTGTTATTTTCTTCCTAAGTAAATAAAAATGAATTGTTCGACGTCACATCATAATTGTTAAATGCGATTCAAGCTTTTAATTTTTTTTAATAAATTTAAAATCATCCTCTTGTGCACAATAATTAAACAGAACAATAGAACATGTCTCTACTTTAGTAGAAAATGTTCATTTTAACCCTTGAAATTTTCCTCTTCATATCACTCATTTAAAAGTTTTAAAAGCGTCAAAACACTTATAAATTCACAATTATCGAGTATGAAAAAGACTTTTTATTAAAAATAAGGGGTAAAAAGTAAAAAAGACACTTTTGTTTTTTAGTATTGTTCTCATAATTATCTTCCCCAAATTGAAGGGATTGTAACAGTTATGATTTTATAACTACTATAATATGAAAAATAATTTAAGACAATTTGTTCAAAGCTTTCGAAAAAAATTTAAACGATATTTTTTTTTGAGCTTGAAACCAGACTGTTATGAGTTCCAGCCCATCTGAACGAACTTCAATTTGATATATTGTACGTCCCATAGTTTAACATGAGTCAAAAATTATGATCTCTCAAAATTTAAGATTTAACATTCACGTTATAGTAACTACGAAACTGTACTTGCAACAATTGTGTAACATCTAATTATAGCAACAACAATTTTGTAGTTGCAACAACTGAGCTACCATACAGTTGTAACAACTATGATTTTGTAGCTGCTACATAATTGTAGCAATTATGTTTTCCTAACTGCTACAATATAAATGTTAAATCCTAAACTTTAAGGGGCTATAATTTTTGACTCAACTTGAACCATATAACATATAATATATCAAATCGAAGCTCATTCTGAGATTTACAATTAGTTATTCGATGGAACTCATAGCAAACTAATTTTAGACCTAAAAAATATCAATTAAAATTTTTTCAAAGGCTCTAAATAATTTTAGTTAAAAAATTATTCCATGTTATAATAGTTATGATTCATAACTGTTATAATTGTGTGTCACTTACCGTTTTTTAACTGCTACAATACATTCGATTTAAGCAGAACATATAGGTAAGATAATAATGACAATAATACTGAATGACAATTTTATTATTTTATAAAAAGGTGGGGTGTTTTTTACGAAAAAAAAATCAACATGCTACATTTTGACGATTAGTAAAATGATGCCCTTCTTACTTTTGTCCAAAAATAAATTATGGACTACAATAAGCGTTCTATGCATGATGCATCCTCTTAATATTGAATTAAACAAAAAGAGACAAAGCTATAATTTATTTATTAATTTATTTTGCTCATATTAGAAATGGAAGAGAAGACAAAAGTTCTAGTAGAGAAAGGAAAGACAAAAAGACAAAAAGACAAAGAATGATCAATTAATTTTTTTTTTTTAATTAGCATCATGTATTATGTTTATATTGATTGACTAATCTTTGGCGTGACCAGTTCGGTCCTATAAAAATTTTTCATTGGCTGTCAGGGTAAATCAAGAAGCGTTAACGATCTATATAAACCTAGCATTCTTAGGTCATCGTCCATTAAAAAAAATTTATCTATTAATTTGTTGAAACTATGACTTAACCTTTAAAAACTTAGTAAACTAATATGCTGCACCATTGCCTTTATCTATTTATTTTTTTTTGTGCTTTGCTGATGATGATGAGTTGAGGATGCGAACATGACTCTTTCTATTGTTATCTCATTTCTTTGTTCTTATTTCCTTAATTTTATTACTTTTTATAATTATCGTTTTCTCCATCTTTCATTTAAATAATTAGACATACTTCATTGTTCTTCATTTTAAAATAATTTTGAATACACTTATTTTCAGCTAAATAATTGTACACTTGTTATCTGCTTGAAATGTATTATTATATCAAATAATAATACACTATTTAATACCGTAAAACTTATATTTCTCTTAATTAAGTTATAAAAACTTGAATATGAATCTTTAATTAATAATTTTGTATCTCAAAAAGCTAGAAAATTAAATTTTATATAAACATTTATTTTTAAATTAATATTTTAATATTTTCTATTTTTTTTGTAAATCCACCATTTTCATCCCAAGTCTCAATCTTTGTCGATCCCAAGTTTAAATGAAAAAAGGTGAGGAATTTTTTTTTAACCAATATCAAAGGCCTAAATGCTTTTTTACCTAGGGCCTCAAATATGCTTGAGCCGACTTGGTTTAATCTTACTAAAGTCTAAGGCTCTGTCGATGCAATCATATACAAGCTCGGTGTGGGTCTTATCTTTTATCCGAATTGTCGAAGTAATGCATGTTGGGGGAGGGGAGTTAATTTAGATCAATCAAAAACAAACAAACCAACAAAACAAAAGCAGAGCGATAATATTAATCTAATATTTCTATTCCAAATGAGTAGTTTTAGTGCCTTATAATGATAGATGTTCTAGTTAAAAAAATCATAACACACATCTAATCTATTCAATACCATCGATAAAGATGACTACTTGAGTTACAATTTATAGCATTGAAATCGTTCACGAATCTCCTCTTCTGTCTCCTATCAATTATATTAGCTTACTCGTCTCTTTCACTTTATTAAGAGAATATGATGACCCTACACAATAGAAACCTTTGGTTCGGAAGATAGCTCATGGAGGGGGCCATGATCCTTCATCTCATCGAATGTATATATGACAACAAATGATGGAAACCTCTTATCACTTTGTATGACACTTTGCCAAGATTCAAACCACTTTATCAAATTTTAGTTATTTATTTTGATCATCTCCTGGCATTCCACCGCTCGTTCCATTTTTCGTTTGTTTGTGTTCATGTCTCGAGAAGTAAACAAAATCTGGACCCCATTATAATTGTAGAGGAATATTGATGAGATTGACGTTTGTTGTCCGAATCAAGAGGGCAACCATTTCATTAATTATTGTGAAAAAATATATAGATAGGAAATAACTTCTAGACTCTATCGAACTATCGAGGAAGTGGGGAATATAATTCATCCTAATAGTCCTCCATCCATCCATGTTTTCACTCGGAGATAGATAGATTAGGCTTGTTGTTTCTTTGTCATTTGAGATAAAATTAGGACATATGGGTTTAAGTGAGTTTCATGATTGTTGTTATGTTTCTTTTCAAGATAACATGATGCATGCTCAATGGATTTGAATTCTTAATGTTATCCCAATCGATTTGTAGCGGAAGTCTTTCGGACACCTCTAGGTCATGTCACTACTACAATGACAAAAGGAGAGGAGAGAGAAGAGAGGCGAGAAGAAGAGATAAATATGACCTCGTCGTCTTTATCCCATAACCTTTGATCCCTCGCATATTTATTGTCAGTGCTGACAGTTCATTTTCACCATGTTTACTCTGTTTGAGTGATAACAATAGATTGAGTATTTTGTTCTTGGCATAATAGTAAAATTATTATTGTGTGATTTTGAGGTCACGGATTTGAGTCGTGAAAATAATCTCTTGAAATGCTAAATAAGACCATGCATAATAGATCCAATGTGTTCCGACTCTTTCACAAAACCTCGCTGATCGGAATTTCGTGCATCATATTGTCATTTTTCCCATAGCCTTTGTTTGATCCATCACGCAACAATAGATTGATGGCACTTTGTTCTTTGACATAATGGTAAAATTATTGTCGTGTAATTTCAAGAGGATGAATTCAAATTGTTCTTAGTGCAACATATTACCCTTTTTATCCGTTTATTTTATGCTTATCCAATTCATTACGTTGTGCTTGCCATTTGCACACGCACTTAGAGGGTGTCAACCGGGTGGGGTCGTGCTGGTGTCACGGTGCGGCCGGCATGATCTATGTACATATGGGCCGGGGCGGGCCGGATTGCGTCGAGCCCAAAGCCTACGGTTTGCTTGTGTTGAACCAATTGAATTGAATTGAAATGGTTCCTCTTCCCGCCACCGCCTCCACCCTCTGTCCCTCTCCTCTTACAACCTCAGATCTCCGCCACCCATGGTCTCCTCCTATGTAGCTTCCCTTTCTTAGCTCTTCAAACCTCCATCCGTGTTCTAAATTCTAAATCGATTTTTTTGGGAGCATATTAAATATTAGTTGCTTCGGCTTTTATGTTCGATCTTCTCGTTGTCTGGATGCTATTTAACCTGGAGTTTCCTCAAAGGATGGTAGATGTCGTCATTGCTCTCAAGCAGCAGTTTTTATCCCAATATGGTCTTCATCAGGCTCAAATCAAAGAGAGGTCTTGTTTTTCTTTGTTCTCCTTTAGTAGCTTTCGTACCACAATGACCTCTTGATGGCTTGAATTTTCTATATTTCTTTACAATGTTTCTGAGTAAACTGTTGATCCGTGACTGAATATAACACAGTATTAAAGTGTTTTTCTCACAATCTGTCTTTAGTGCTCGGCGAAGCGTAGACAAGGTACGAAGAAGCTTGGAAAGTTCATTTTCACGGAGGATTTAACTGATTGAGAGCTATGCAAAGTTCTGATGTTCTAGCTGCTGAAGCAGTGAACAATGCATTCAGTATTACCAAATAAACCATTTCTCATTAACCAGAATTTTTTTAGATATTAGTTACTTCCATTTTTATTATACTTCATTATGTAGGGGAACATAGCACAACAAATGCAACAGATTATAGATAGAAAATCTTGAAGAGGCAAGTATATCTCTTACTGGTGTTTGCATAAGTTTGCAGTTAATTTTCTTCCAATTCTGCTTCTTGTACTTTATGTGGCGATGACATCTAGAAGCTGAGGTAAATGATGAAATGGATAGGCTTCTTACATGAAATGGTTTCTTTTGAGGACAAAATACTATAGATTAGTATTAAAAGAATGAATTGCCCTGTGCTTATACCTTAAACTTTTAGTAGCATCTCTTATCATTTGAGTGTATAACCTTTCATGCCTACTGTTGGGAGATTGCTCATGGTAAGTATAAATGAGATCAACCCAACTTGCAAGATTACCAATATTGAGTAATCCTTTAATAAAAATAATTTCTCAACAAGAATATGCTTTTCCTTGCAAAGTTGCTTATTTATGCTAACAAAAGTGGATATTGTACATTCATTTTCCATGAAGTATCCTTCATGCATGCATCCTGTATGGGCATTGATCCTGCCTTCTGTGAGTCATATACATCAACTTGAAGTTGATCTTTCCCATATGGAAATCAACATTAATCATGCAATGCAATGATTAATGGAGTGCAGTAGCTATGAGGGAAAATAATAGAGTTAGGTTGTGCCCAAACTGTTTGGCAGGACAACCTAGCAATCTCAAGATCCAGTTCTTGGACAACTTTTGGATCTTGCATGATGGTTGGGACCCCATTTGGCAGGTGAAATTTGTCTCTCTTTGAAAGAGTCTTCAACAGCCAACTGATCGAGATAAGGAAAGGCAAGCACTAAAAATATTCGAAAGTGATATTCCTGTCTCCTGTGTGACTAGCTAATTCAATATATACTCTCACATCATTGTCATCACTCGAGACTTGACTCTTCATCTATTGTCCATGTACATTTGAGATCTCTATTGCTCACAGGTAAAACATTTTTGTACACTATTGTTCATCTTAACAGATACATAGACGAAAATTGTTAAAGTTAGATGCCTAAAGTTTAGAGATTTTCACTCTTGTGATCCACATTTAATATTTTTTCCCCCACAGATTTGTATACTAAGACCTGTTTTATTATGCATAGTGGTCCAGAAGTTCATTTGAATTTGCTCATCTCCCCTGGAATTCATAGCTTAGTTTTTTTTTAAACCTCTTGAAGAGTGATTAGAAAGCTTGTAGTTTTTGGCAAGGAATCAGATTGAGCATTAGGACAAGCAACATGTTCAACTATTACTTTGTGAGTTGATCAGTTCTTAAAAGTTGGTAGCTATGCATTTACAGGTTTAGTCGCTCTAGGAGAAACTGATTGGTTGCCGAGTCGCCGAAATTGATTCATTCAATATCAGGTGGAGCTAATGTAGAGGAACTCGGAGTTCATTGATGGTGACCATTGAGTTCTCCGATTAGACATAATTGGACTCATTGAGGGCCTATGGCTAGGTGCCACATGAGGATCATCATTATCATCTCTATTTATTCCCTCCTGATAATGACTCTTTTTCTGTTCTGACAATTCAAGTATCTAGCTTTTATGATTCAATTAATCCTAGAAGAGTTTTTTATCAGTTACTATTGTAAGTACAGATGGATCTTGATAGACGACTCAGCCTCACAAGTAATTGGAACTCCTCAAGTGTAATGTGTCTTAGATAAGATTCGAACTCTCATTATCTAGAGAGCCTATCCCACCATTTACCATTGCACTATGCCTCGGGGGCCTCTTGATAATGACCATTTTTTTCAGTAATCTAGGTATCTAGTTCTTACAATCAAACTAATCTTGGAGGTAACTTGTCCAACTCCACAAAAGCAATCAGAATAAATCGAGAAGCATAAATAGGTCTTGGCGGACGGTCCAAAGTCACAAGTTTTTCAAACTTTCCAGGTGTGATGTGCCCTAGGTGAGATTTTAACCCTTATTGCCTAGGGAGCCCGTCTAGTCTCCTATCATTGCATCATAGCCCTGAGAGCTTTTAACAATGATTTTTTTTTAGTTGGTGCCAGGTATCCAGCTTACACCAACTAATTCTGAGGGTGACTGGTTTGGTCTCATAGAAGTTTTCCACCTACAACAAGAATAAATCAGAAAACGCTTTCAGTGGGTGGCTCATTAGTCTAGTATTTTTAAGTTAACTGCCTATTAAAAAAAAAATTCATCCATTAATTTATTGAAATTAAGACTCAAATTTTAGATGTCTGAAAAAAAAATAAAAATAAAAAGGCATACTATTAGCCAGGGCTCTTGATAATGATCCTTGGGTGATATGCCACCAAAGAGTCATTATCAGAGTCCTGGGCAATGACTCTTGATATTGACTTTGAAGTTTATTGATGTTGACCGATGAGTTCCTTTATTAAGGACAATTGGTCTCAATGAGTGCCAACTACTACCACTATCATCATCGACATAAGTACTTTTATAATCATCAATTCAATATGTTCCCTCAGAACGCTATGATAATTAAGACATAAAAATTTATCATATAAAGTTTTAAAATCGAATCTTATCCGAGCATATATCTTCTCCATATCTTGATCATTTACATTTATGGCTAATAGTCACCCGTGATTTACCTCCTCCGTGTTGACCCGGGGACGAATTGACGGGGACACTAGGAACGAACGTATTCACCTTTTACCATATAATCATCAATTCAATACCTATTCTATTTTCTTCTTAGCAAAACATTTTCAAGATTTCTTTTTTTAAAAGAGATTTTCTAAAACTTGTTTGTATTTAATAACTAATTTGGGTAGTAATTTATGAGGGTGTAGTAGATATGTGATTAAATGGACATACTTAATATATTTATAAAAAGTTTTTTTTTAAGCTCCCGGTGAGGTGTGGTGCTAAAATACTTAGAGAAATAAGTAAGAGAATCAGATTTAACATTTCACTATAGACTAATTTAAGAGATTTGACTTTTAAATATGTATAAGTTGTGTTTTAGATTTACTTGCGAACTAGGAAAGATCATCTAACTATTATATAAAAAATAGATTATTTGGAATAAAATTATAGTATTTTTTTAGATCATTTTCTCAAGTTAGGATTCTTTATTTGCAATGAAAGTAACACTTCACTCAGTATTCATGGTTTCATGCGACACCTTTAGTTTGATATCAATTAAAGGCTAATCTTGCGATGGCAAACAAACTTCTCGCTAAAGCTTTGCTAGTTAATCTTGAAGCTAATGACCTTCCTTTAGATAATGTTTATATCGTAAATATAATAATGCGGTCAGTTGAGCTAAGTTAAAATTTTGAGGGCGATAAATTGTTTAATAAATAAGTTTGAATAATTTTACTCAAGAAATAAATAAGTTTAATTGGAACATAATCAAGTTTAATTCTGCTCATCTATCATGAAATCAAAGACAATTTTGTATATTAAAATTTATAATTAATCCAAGAGATTGAATGTACAATTATCTGTCTTAATATTGAGGCAAAAATTTATTTCACAAAAGAGTTTTCACTTATTTTCTTTTTAATTTATACACAATTTTTTTTTTAAAAAAATTATTTTTAATGAATTCATTTCTTTCTTTACATGTAAATATATTATAAATGCCTTCCTTTATATATATAAAAAAATTGTTTCCTTCCGTATTTTTTAAAAACTAGGTCTAGCCAATCCGATCCGCTCGATTTAAAATTTATAAAGTTTGATTTAACTCACTCGACTCGAGTCAACTCGACTCGACCATGGATATGGATAAGGGGGGACAAGCGTGCATGAGTTTGAAGCAGTCCTCAGCCAATCAGAGGTCGGCAAAATGCGCCTATAAATAGAAGGCTTGAAAGAGGATTTCGTCGTTTTCATCGCTCGTCATCCCGCATCGCTTCCTCTTCCTCCCCCGCTTCTCCAGCGTTCGATCTCCGAACCGAAAAAAACAAATCAATAATTCCTCGCGGCGCGCCAAATACGAATCAAATCAAAGGTAACGATCCGTCGCACTGCCTCCTTCGTTCTCCTCTCGCGATCTAGGGTTCGCCTTCCGTGATTTTCGCAATGTTTCTAGGGTTCCGGCAGCGAGGCGGTGGCGGATGGCGGAGGCTTCTTCCTCCAGCACGGTAGATGGAGCCGGAAGCCACGAAAGCGGCGGAAGCGTGCGGGAGCAGGATCGCTTCCTCCCCATCGCCAACATCATTCGGATCATGAAGAAGGGCCTCCCCGCCAACGCCAAGGTCGCCAAGGACGCCAAGGAGACGATGCAGGAGTGCGTCTCGGAGTTCATCAGCTTCGTCACCAGCGAGTGAGATCGATGGCCATCTCCTCTCATTCGTAGTTTTCGTTCCGTTTTTAGTTTTCTGATCAAATTGGAGAGTGTTGATGATGTAAGGGCGAGCGATCGTTGCCAGAAGGAGAAGCGGAAGACGATCAATGGGGACGATCTGCTTTGGTCGATGGCGACGCTAGGGTTTGAGGACTACATCGAGCCGCTGAAGTTGTACCTGCAGAAATACCGTGAAGTATGTTTATATTCTATGCGATAATCTTAATCGTGCACTCTGACCCTTGTTGTTTTTTCTCTCCTTTTTTTTTTTTTCATCTACCGATTTGGATGGATTTTGTCGACGCTAATGCTGTTGTTGTAGTTGGAGGTAATTATCTGTTCCCTCTACTTTTCTACCTTTACCCGCTAATGCATTTGAAGTTTGAACGAAGATACATAAGTTTAATTTTCTGCCCAGGGTGGAGATGGGACTGCAAGGAGAGAAATGGGGGGATCTCATCCTGGCACAACCACACCAGGGGAATACCAGGTACCATGTTCAATGATTCTTCTACTCTGCTTGTTAAGAGGATCTATTTTTAATTGTCGTCATTCTTTTTGGATATGGTGTAACTAGGTTCATCAACAAAATTCTCTTGCACAGGGCATGAATTACGTGAATCCTCAGGTAATCCTCCTTCCAAATATAGGAAACTTTACGTTTTAATATCATATACAGACACAATTAGAATTAGAATCCTTTGTAATTTCTTGATCATTAGTATGCAATTTACGATGTTTTTAGTTGGTCTAGTTTCTTTTTCAACTATGTGCAGTTTATAACCTTTGGTTAGAGCATACACTTGGTTGCAATGGTTTCTTTTAGAGAGTTTTGTTTGCTTTCTGACCTCCCTGGTTAATAGATGTTATGCACATAGCAATCAACTAAGGGAGTTAAATCTATGGGGTAAAAATCAAAGTTGTAAATTTTCCCTAGTTTTCATTTCATGGGGCATAAATGACAATTTTGACCTGAAAAATTGCTAACTAAATTTGGTGTTTGTCCATACCTCTATTTATCATCTTTTGCAACGATCTAGATGGATGCTTGACCCCTCAGATTTTTTGTTCTTGATTTTGTGATGATATACTTTTTTTGATATACATTATCATTCTCAAACGTTATAATTCACTTTATTTGGAAAATTGGGTATTGGTATTTGGACATATTAATGCGGTAAGATTGTAAAGTTATCTTTCTGCAAACTTGGTCTATGGAAAGTACAGAAACCATTACATGGTAGATTATACATTTAAGTTCAACTCATTCAGGTTTTGACAAATAAATGAACAATGTTCTGTATGCATGATCTAGAAGCACTACCATCACTAGCTTCAGGCTTGCTATATTTCCTGCTATTTGACAAGTTTGTACGTTTTTCTTTGTTTTAATTGACCAATTTTATTAGATTGCCAATTGCCTAGGTAATTTTTTTAGCACGTTTTGTACCATTTTTGTTTGTTCTAATTGCCCTTTTTTTTTTTTTTGGGTTTTGTGTTTTGATTTAATTTACTTGGTTAATTGTCATGGTCAACAGTTAAAAAATAGTATTATATTAAAATATTTTTCACATATTTTTCTTTACGTTTAATTAGATTGATAGTAATCTTCACATGTAAAATCCTAATTATTTAGGTTACCTATCGTATAGTTGTTTTTATTCCACATTATCCTAACAACATCAGCAACATAACAAGGACAAATCTCCTCAGTAGCCTTATTAGCAATAATTTCAGCCGGACAACATTTAGCATCATGGATATGATTTTTTTTTTTTATTTTTATTGTGTACCGTAGCCACTTCAAAATCTTATGGTTGGAAAAATGCTGATCTGTCTTTTACAAAAATCCTTTCGACTGATATTCTTAGCTAAGTGATGTTTCATTGTCATTGGCAACCAAATGATGGCAAAGTTGGTGTAGTGGCTGAAATTTTATGATTTTTTTTTCTCTATCCATAATATCCAAGGATCATTTAGCTTTGTTAAAAATACTAGAAGAAATTTACTATTACCAGAAGAAAAAACAAATAAATGAATTATGCCCTTATGTTAAACTTGCACCAATTAATGAACTGAAGTATAATCTGATATGATCAATCCTTGGTGCAAAATGCTCATTTTTAACTTGGTGTTGGTATAAGTATCTGGGTGAAATCTTTTGTTCCCTGCCGATTAACACACGAGAAGGCAGTAGACACGGTTGCTAGAACCTCCTTTCTTCATTCGCGAGTGACCGTGAACCATGAAGTAAGATTAGGGTTCCACAAGGAGACTTCTTTGAAGTAAGCTTCTTCCTTTGCCTTTGTTCGCGCCTCTTCCTCCTTTTCCTTTGCTTTTGTCCACCTCTTCCTCCTCATCCTCGCCCTTCCTTGGAATGACTAACATTCAACTGAAATGGAACAATATTATCATGTTGAACTTTGGCCGAAACTTTGAATCAGGTCGAAAGTTTAAAAGTTAGTGCAAGTTGATTTGTAAATAAACTCGAGCCAACATTTTAACCATGGGTGAGCTTCGAATATTATAACTATATTGATACTTTAATAATGCTTAAAAGAGTTTATTTTAATAAAAAATTTAATCTCAATTTGTTTTGTAAAACCACATATGCCTTGTCATGTAAGGTATTTTGTGAAGAAGGATGCTTTTTGTTAATTTTGTAATACGGGTCACTTTTGGTCATTTTCCATTAGATGTGATACTTTCTTATGTCTAAAAGAGATTATATAATGGAAAGCTTTTGTAAAATAACTTATGCCTTGTAATTAAGGGTATTATGGAAAGGTAGCCTGTTGTTTATAAAAGAAAATTATAGGGGTTCCTTTTGATCATTCTCAATTATAAAGGGTGTCTTGATAAATTGCTCAAAAAAATTCCACTTGTTGATATAGTGGTTCCATTAGATATTGAAGTATCTAATTTAGTTGTATTATACTTGGAAGCACCTAGTTGACCATATACTACTCATTTTGCACATGTAATATTATGGCTGATACAGAACTTTCTTTAGTCAGTAAAATTAATGTTTCTTTTATCTCCACATTGTAGTTCTATAACGGCGACCTCTGACTTTCAATATCATCTGTTTACATTCTAGGAGATATTTCTTCCAGGTACGTTTGCTGATCTTTTACATGGTGACGTTCACTTAACATTGGAAGTTATTTCTTTTGTGATAATGCTCAAATGGAGCGTTTAAATATCACTTTGTTTTTTGGCCAGAATCTGTTTTAGTTTCCTAAAATTTGTGTTAAAAATAAGAGTCATAAGATTACACAATAGCGGTTGCTGTTGCTTGTTCTCTACTGTTCTAGTAAATGTGTTAAAGGATTGCCTCACAAAGCTGAGTTAGTGGTATTAGACTAATGATTGTTTCCTTATACCAATTGTTGGTGTAGAGCTTTATGCCTCGACGAAGGCTTTCTTTGCTTCATTTTTCATATTCCCTGGTTTTTACAATATAATGCCTCAGCTTCTCTACATAAATTATTAGTCAAGAGTTAGGATCTAGCAATTTGAATGGTATCGTTGCTTCAAGTACACGTGAAAATTTTGTGTGCTGAATATATTAATGTCTATCCGCGTTCTTATGTTGTTCTTTTTTTCTTTTGGAATTTATATTGAATTTGGTTCTGCAAAGTACAGGAGATTGGTTGTCTCTCAGGTTGCCAAATCGTATAATTAAATCATGCACGAAGTATCCGCATTTGTCAATGTTACCATGAACTGTTTTTAACACCAACAAATATGGTTGTCTAACATGTTGGTCACTCGGTCAAATTTATTTTATGGAGACGGATGGAAAGCTGAAAGAGAGACCAATCAAGCATCTATTCAGTCTAGGATTATTTGCCTAGTGTTATGACAAGTTACCTAAGGAAAGATAAGAAGGAAGGACAATAAATAACATTGGAAAATAATTAATTTGTTTTTTTTTTAAAAAAATTGACTACAAATGTGAATAGTGGCTTATTTACTTGTGTGGATAGAACAGGAGATTGGTTAAACATACGGGGAGGAACATAAACATGCAGAGGGAGAGAAAAGTGTAAAATTAGAGAGCTCAGTTTATTAAAGTAGCAGGTCATTTAGGTTGATGATAGCTCAATATTTAAGCTCAAAATACGAGTTTTTTTTTTAAATGTGTTTCCCCTTTCATATCTGAATTTATCCCAGTGCTGGTTCCACTCTGTCAATGAAATTCGCTGGTATAACTAATCCATTCTCTGCCTTCGTAATACAGGTTCGGCCTGCAACGCAAGAAGTATTTCTCCATGGTGTCTTTGTTTTTTTTGTCCTTTTCATTTGGTGCAAATTGTTTATTTTTGTAGATTGCTAGTTTTCCATTATTCCAACTAGATCTGGTATAATTACCGATCCCATTTAACTTAAGACAGACCTGTTAAATTTGTTTTTTTAATTAAAGTATTTTATTTGTTTGTCTGTGCTTGCTTGGGGCATTTTTTTTTTATTTTTTTAGATAACAAGATCGCATTTGGATATACTAGTATTCAAACGGTGCAGTTCTCATTTTTTTCCGAAAAAGAATTAAGAATTTAATTATCATAAAATCTCGAGACTTTATCTTATTAAATCATCGGTTTTGTACTTGAGAGATCTCAGGTGATTAAATCATTACAAATTTAGACAAAAATTAAAAGAGCATTCTACATTTAATAAGCTCTTTTTATAAAATCATCAAATGGATATTTGACTATATGTTTTATTTTGAGAATATTTTTACTTTTAATATCGTAATTAGTTATTATAATGTAGAATTCTCTTTTAATTACAATAACAACCAAGTTTATTAAAACTTGAAGGTTGGCGAGCGATTCTACCCTCATTGAATACTATAACAACCGCGCTCTTTGAAGTTTGAAACCCTTCACATTAAAAGAGCATTCTACATTTAATAAACTTATTTATAATTGATATTAAAAATGTAATATTTAAATTAAATTTATATAATTTTTTTTTATCAATTTAATTACAATAACAACCAAGTTTTATTCAGCTAGGTGTAGACCCGACCACGGTTCGGAACCGACGGTTCGATGGTTCGGAACCGACGGTTCAACGGTTCATGGCAGGTCGACCCTTAACCTTAACCGCCCAAGACGGTTACGGTTCACGGTTCGAAACCGCCGGTTCACGGTTCGTCACGGTTCACGACGGTTCAATATTATTATATTAAAAAATTTAAAATTTAAAATATAAAATTCAAAATTTATTAAAAAAAGGTCTTGCACTTATTTAAGTTGCCTATGTATCCCCTTAGGGTATAGGGGAATCAAAGCCCATGTAGTTCTTTTACTTTTTTACCTTTTTACATCACTCGCTTCTATTTCCTCCTGTTCCCGTTGTATTCGTTCCTTCGGTATCAAATTCTTCGACTTCGTCTTCTGAAAGTTGCATTCCTT